>CAJVPM010000762.1:0-14910 GCA_910592325.1 Scutellospora calospora
TTTCTAAACGCTAATAACTCTATAACTACTAATCTAATTCTTACAAATTATAGCTCGTTATGATCACGAGACTATTCAGATTCTAATAATACTAGTTAAGGATATTGCTAACTTATAAGATAATTCATAAAATACAAATAAAGAATAACTAATTAATAATTATAAAATAAAAATAAAATTACTAAAACTCATTTGATAACAATAGTATTGAAGTCTAAAGTTGTTAGGTAGTCTAATGCAAGTTTAGCTCTTAGTTTCTCGAATATCTAATCTCAGTTATTTTTGTTAGTTTGAAGAGTATTATGTTACTTTTTGTATAACTCGAGAGCTTTGTTGAATAGTGAGTTAAATTTTACTTAGTGTTGGGATTTATTTGCTTAGGCACAAGTAAAGGTTCTGAAAAATGCTGTGTCTCTATAGTAGAGCTTTGCTTTGATAGCTTCTGGAATATAAGTTTAGTTAGACAAGGTCTTTAATTTATAGACTACAAATTCTTTTAGAGCTACTAGAGATGTTATTGCTTTTATAATTTTATTTCAATTCCATATAATCATATCATATGCTAGAAGATTTTCTTCTCTCCATTCTGCCAAAGATATTTCCAGTTGATTTTTCTATTCTTGCTCTCTGTCATCTATTGGTCTTTGTCTAATATTGCCTCTATTAAGTTGAGTAGAGCTGTTAGAGTTATTACCTATCAATGCTTAGCTATATATTCTAATTTGTGTTTTATCTCCTTGTACCATATCAATTAATTTAGTTTCTGTATATTCTATTTGAGCCTCCTGCATATGGTTATAAAAACTAGTATGGGTACTGTGATCTTTAGAATAGAGCGTGGGAGTATTTGTATATTCTATTTCTATATTAGATAATAGTATTGTTATTGTGATCATTGTTGTTGTTGTATTGATTAATGATGATGTCATTATTGAATTTGATAGGGGTAAGCTAGAATCCTCTACAATATCGATGTTTTTACTAAATTATATCGAAGTTAGAGCACCAAGTTCATCTTGCAGTTCAGTTTTCCTTTTTTTACTCTTCTTATTAGTAGTACTCATATTTGTATAGAGGTTGTTAGTGTTTGGAGTAGTAGAGTTGGATGACTGTTATTTATCTCCTGCTTTTTTGAGTGTTGCTAACTTTGTCGGCAACAGCTTTTGGAAGGAAGTTTGTAGTTGAGAAGTTATTTCCTAGCTTTTCTTAATCTTCTCTATAAGAGCTAGAGAAAATATATGTAGTTATTTAGTTATTTAATAGTTAGTATAATATACGTAGGCAGAGTATTTTCTTTTTCTCTTATTTTTGAATTTTGTTATAAATTTAAGAGGTACGGGAAAGAGTTTATTTTAGAAAGTATATATTTAAAATTAATATTTAAAGTTTTATTTAAAATTTACAAAAATTAAAAATAAATACAAGCAAATTTACTTGTATTACAAATTAAGAAATAATATTTTTTTTACACTATATAAATATTTTAAAAAGAGGAAGAAGTAGTTATATTAAATACAAAATCAAATTAGTATAGCCTAATAGATAGAGTTTAAATTCTTTTTTTTTTAGTTATAGAGTATAACTACCTATATATTTCCTCTAAATATATCTATCTTTAATAAATATATTGTTGATAATAAATATAAATAAACTGTTACTTTAGATATAAGTATAGTTTTTTAATAAAATAAGAATTATATTTTTTTTATTAATACTGCTTCTTAAAGTCTCTAAATAGCTATATTTCTGTTATAAATAATATATAAGAAGGCTTAAATTATATTACGTATAATAGTATGATTAAAGGTTTTAAAAAATACTATATTTTTATAGTAGAGCTTTAGCTTAATAGCTTCTGAAATATAGATTTAGTTAGATAAGATATTTAGTTTATATACTACAAATATTTTCAGAACTTCTAAAGAAGTTAGTACTTCAATAATTTTATTTTAGTTTTATATAATTATGTCAAAAGCTATAAAATTTTTTTTTCTATTTTGCTAAAGATAATTCTAAATAGTTTTTTTATTCTTGCTTTTTGTTGTTTATTAGTTTTTGTTTAGTATTACTTTTATTGAATTGATTAAATTTGTTAGAAGTATTATCTATTAAAGTCTGATTATATATTCTTATTTATACTTTATCTTCTTATACTGTATTAACTAATTCTGTTTTTGTAATTTCTGTTTGAGTTTCTTGTATAAGGTTATAAGAACTAGTATAGGTACTAGAGTTTAATAAATATAATATGAGACTTTTTATATATTTTATATTTATATTAAGTAATAAGATTGTTATTATGATTATTATTATTATTATATTAGTTAATGATAATATTATTATTAAATTTAATAGAAATAAGCTAGAATTTCTAATTATAACTATATTTTTAGCAAGTTGTATTAGAGTTTATATTAAAGAATCAGCTTATAGTTTAGTTTTTCTCTTTTTACTTTTTTTATTAGTTATATCTATAGTTAAATAGTAGTTATTAATATTTGAAATAGTAAGATTTGATAATAATAATATATTTCTCATTTTTTTAAATATTGCTAACTGAGTTAGCAAAAACTTTTAGACAAAAGTTAATATTTGAAAATTTGTTTTCTGGTTTCTCTTAATCTTTTTTTTTACAAATAATAGAGAGTAGATATATAAAAGTATAGTTAGTTATTTAATAGTTAATATAGTATATATTTAGAATTATATTTTTCTCTTATTTTTTATTATTTTTTAAATTTGTTTATAAATTTGAAGAATATATAAAAGAGATTAATATATTAATAGTTTTATTAATAAAACTTGAAATCTTAAAAAAACTATTTTAAAATATAAATAAGTATTAGTAATACTAAAGTATATAACAAAATATAAATAAAAATAAAAATAGTAGTAAACTAAAATTATATAAATATTATAAAAGTTTAATTTAGATAATATAGACTAAATTTCAAAAAAAAATATAAATTAACAAAAAAAATATTTAAAAAATTAATTTTTATACTATAAATCTTATAATAAATTATAAAAAAATATAAAGTTTAAAAGCTATATTATAAAATTTTATTAATTCAACTACTTTTGTATTTTAAACAACTTAAATTTAAATTTTTAGTTAATATTATCTTTAGAATCTTTAGAAGAAAAAAGATAAAATAAATAAATATATAAAATAAACAAATATAAAACAATTTGATTAGTTTAACAAAGACTAGAGATCTCATGGCTATACTAGCAAAGTATGGGCTGAAGGTAAATTAGCCTTTACTTCTACCTCTCATAGGATAGTTAATAAACACATATATATGTAAATTTTTTTAATTATTAATAAAGAGCTAGAGGAAAGACCTCACTTTAAAAAAAAAAAAAAAAAAAAAAAAAAAAACAATTTGATTAGTTAATATAAATTAAGAAATTAGTAAAAGTTATTTAATATTTCAACTCTTTTTGATGATTACTAGAACTAAAATAGAATAAACAGAAAATGATTCAAGAAATAACCTCAACCACCTAGCAAGAAAAAAATATTGAACAGTATGAGAGATAATGTCCTAAACTAGACAGAGTATAGTCTTTGAACTATTACTACTAGTTTTGTAAGAAGCCTACTAGAGCTTTGCTACTAATCTTAGTGAGTTTTAGTTTTTTCTTAGCCTAACAGATAACTTGTAGAAATATTGTAGATAAACTCACTAAACTACTTGAACTAGGTCAAGTAGCAATATACTTCCTTTTCTGGCTTATAATTTTTGGTTCTATTTAAATAAACTTCTTATATTAAAGTTCTGCAGTTTTTTCTTTTTTTCTTTTTTTTCTTTTTTCTTTTTTGAAAAACAGGGAATTAGGTTTCCTTCTGTAAATAATGATCTTTATTTATTCTTACTATTTTTGGATTATTACAGAGAAAGCAACTATATAACAAATCAGTCTGTTTAGATCTTTGTTATACTACACATAAGTAATTACATACGTCTAGTTTCTGAAAAATATAGCTAAAATACAGAACAGATTAATTAAAAGATAGTATTCAGTTAAAAATTATATGAGATATACTTATATTGCTATAACATAATATTTTTGTTCCTAGTTTAGGCTAAAGAGCAACTATTTTTTGTTTTATCTTTGTTTATTTCTTTTTATTTTTCTTTTTATTACTTCTATGTTAGTATTTTTTTCTGTAGCAGGTTTTTATTTATATAAATAATAGTTATAGATTATAGCTACTTAAATCTGTGCAATTTTTATTTTAGTTCTTATTGTTATAGTTAGGTTTTTCTTTATTTTTTCCTTAAAGTAGACTTTTAGAAAGGATAATTAGGAACTTGCTATTGCAGTTAGGATGAGCTATGAGTTTTACACTATTAATCTTTACTATTAAAGCATTAGAATATATGAGAGAGTAAAGGGAAGGAAATACTTATTATAGCAAATTGTTTACAGGTCTATATAGAAACTGAAGAAGTTACACTTTAGAAAACAGAAAACATTACTATATATAGAGCTTATAATTAGTTTTTTGTTAGTTTTTGTATTACAAAAATTTCAAATAAAGTTGTAGTCTGACTGCTAAATTCAAAAAAAAAAGTTGTTTAGTATTTCGATTAGTTATTTCTTTTTTTAGAAAAAGTTTTTAGCTAAAAAAAAGAGTATATTAACTAAAGAATTAAATTCAATTAGTTTAAATAAAAAATAATTATAATTTTATTTTATTTTATTTATTTTATTTTATTTATTTTATTTTATTTATTTATTTTTATTTATTAATAATATCAAAATAGAAAAAGAATTAGTACATTTGTATATCATAATAATATATATATAGAGCTAATATGTATTCCTAAAATATATTGTTATTGCTAATATTAGTTAGTCATCTAATATGATATTATACTCTTATTTTCTATTTATCAGCTAATTTAAACCTAAGTTACTATTAACTATAGAAGAGGTTAGAAGAGACTTCTATGATTAAAAGAAAATAGAGTTAGAAAAAACAATTATAAATAGAGAAATTTTAAAGTAATAATTTTTGAATATAAATATTTATATTAAGATTGTATAGAGTATTATTATTTGTAGTATTTGGAGTTTGTGAAGTGTAAATAATTTTTATATTTTTTTTGGTTTTTTTTGAGATACTATAAGCAGATTCCCATTTGTATTGTTTTTAATTTCTATCTTTTCAGATTTTGTTGTTAAACCAAAGGATAAAGAGTTTGAAGGTTGAGTAAAGAAATTGTTAGTTGATTTTTTAAGTAATAAATTAGTTTGTTCAAAACAAGTTGTTAAAATAGTTCTTTGAATTAGTAACAGTAAGATATTTGTGAAGTTTTGAGTATTGTAGTTAAAAGTAAGAATTTGAAGAATTGTTTAAGAAAGTGTATTTGTTATATTGAGTGTTTATAAGTATTTAGTAATATGTTATAGTAATATATTTTTTAGGTTAATTAAATGTAATGAGCAAGAAAATAGGTGTTTAGTATTTTATATTAGTTACAAAAGAAGTAGTTAAATATAAAATATAAGTTTAGATAGTGAATATTGAGATTTGCTATAGTTAGAAAGTTGTTAAAGAGTATTTTGTTTCTGAATGAATAGAGTTTTAGGTTGTTGTTTTGAGAGTTTATTATATAAGTAAGTTGGAGAATATTAAAATATTGTAGATTATAAAGTATTTTAAGTTGTATGAGTTTATTTAAAGTTTGAATTGAGAGAATATTTATGCAAAATTTTTATATTTTAAATATAATAAATATTAGGTTTTATGTAAAGAATGTAGATAAAGAAAAGTAGTTAGTATTTAATTAGATTTTGACTTTATTAGTATCTTGTTTTATAAGAGAATTAGCAATATTATGAAAAGAGTTTTTTGAATATAATTTGGTTTTGTGAGTAGTATATTAGATATTTTTCTTTTTTATAAATAGTTTAATATGTAGATAATGTTCTAGTTGTTTTGTTTGATTTGTGTTGAGTAGTTGTAAGATAAGTAATTTTTAAGTATTTAGATTATAGAAAGATTATTTAGATGGATATGAATTTTGTAGTTTGATAGTAGAGTTAGAAATAGGAAAATAAATGTTACAAGTTCTGCTTTAGTAGAATTTTATATATTTGGAATTGATATATTAAATTTTATTTGAGTATTGTTTTGGAGAATTCAGATAATTCTAGTTTTGATGTTAGAAGTTTGTGAATTTTTAATTGAGATATCTGTATAGAAGTACAAATTGTTTAGATTTAGAAGTAGGATTAGATTTTGAAAATTTATAATTTGATTTTAGTAGAAAGAGTTTATAATTATATTTTGAATTAGAAATATATCAGATGATAAGATTATTATTTCAGATATAATAGCTAATTTAGAGATTAGACTATAGAAGAAAATCCTTGTATAAATCTTCTATAATATTCAGCAAGTCCTAAAAAAAAGCAGAGTTGAGTTATATTAGTAAGAGGAAGGATATTTTGTATAGCTATAATCTTTTCTGAGTCTGGTGATATTCCTTTTGCTTCTATAATATATCCTAAGAAAGATAATTATTTTATTCAAAAAGTATATTTTTCTAAGTTAAGCTTAAGTCCTGCTTTTTTAATTCTAGTGAATACTTCATGTAGATATTGAATATAATCTTCAAATATTTGTGAAAACATATTAGTGTTATCTAAATATACAACAATATATTTATAAACTATAACTTAGTAAATCTAATTCATAAGATGTTAGAAGATTACAAATGCATTGCACAATCTGAATAACATTATATTGAACTTGTAAGTACTATATTTAGTAATAAATACTGTTTTCTCTCTGTCTGCAAAGTGCATCATTACTTGCTAATATCTATTCATAAGATCAAGAATAGAAAAATATGTAGCTCTTACAAGGAAGTCTAAAAGTTTATCTATACGAAGTAGAGAGTAAAAGTCTTTTTTAGTTATTGTATTAATATTTCTATAGTCTACACAAAATCTTTTCTTTCTATTCTTTTTCATAACTAATACAACTGAAAATACTCATAGGCTAGTTGATTCTCTAATTAAGTTGTTATCAAGCATCTGTTGTACTTCTTCATTAATAAAGATTTGTTTAATAATAGATACTAAGTAAGGTCAAGAACTTATTGGAAGTATATCTTCTTGTACATTACTAGATAAGTTCTATCTAATTAGATAATATCTTTTGCAAAGAGGTTTGCAAATTCTTTAAGTAATTGTTTAAATTTATTTCTTAGTCTGAGATTAATATTCTAGTTTTTAGAACTATTTCTTGAGAGAACATATATATTTCTTTCTTTTGTAGATTATTATTTAGAGCTAATTCTAAAGCTTCAAGTTCTGAGAGAAGCTTATCTGAGTTACTAAGTAGTTTTTTATCTTGTTCAAGATAGTTTAAAAATTTAAAGAGAAGGTCAAAGTAATAAGCTATTTACTATCTACTTGCAAAAATTGTTTCTTATATAAACATCTTATCTGTTAGTAGAATTTTTCAAAATTATTAACTTTATTTTAAAGGATTTTAATAGTCTAAGCCTAGTATTTGAAGCTCTTAGCTTGGGTTTGAAGAAGAGTAATAATCTAGATCTGTTGTTTAACTTGCTATTATAATAATTCAATAAGTTTATTTTGGTCAAGATCAGGTTGAACTTGAGGTTAAAGAGTAATTCAGATTGAGTAAAAGGGTTTTTTAATTGTAGTTTAGATTCTGGTTAAGACTGTAAATTTAATTCTTAATGATATTCTTAACAATATTTCTTATATTGTTTAAGCTCTGTTTTTTGAATGGACATAAAGCAACTTTTGCAAAGGGCTACTCTATTATTAAAATTCTTTTGGAGGTTTTCTATTGCTTTGTAGTGATCAAATTTAAGATAAGATTAGTTAAAAAATTCTTGTAAAATTTGATTTAAGATTTCTTGTTTTGTTTCTAAAAGAGTTATATAAGATACTCTTATGATAATGCTAATATCATCATTTGAGTAGTTCTGATTAAACTAATCATTTATTTGGGATTCTAAGGCTTCAGTAATATCTCGTTGGCTTTTATCTAACTAGATCTTAGCAAGACAAAAGTTTTTACTTTAGTTTAGATTATATATATATCTAGTATTTCTAGTAGATTCTATATAGTGATATACTCGAGTCCATAGGTTATAGTTAGAGTTCTATTCTATATCTTGAGCTGCTTTATATATATAAAAATATTCTAGGTTACAAAACCAAGAATCTTCTTAGGTTATATCTAATTTATATATTCTGGTTCTAATATATTCTTTTTTACAGAGTATATATTTAGTGAAGAGGTCTTGTTTATTACTATTAGTAAAATATTCTATACTTCGTGAATCTTTTCTAGAAAGTTGTTAGTAAAAATTAGTTCAACAAATCTTATATACTAGGATATTATTAAGGAAATGAATATCTTCTAGTATCTGAGGAGTTTTACGTCTACAGCAATAGTTTATTCTTTTGCAAATATAGTAAAGTATCTGTCTATCTTCTACTTCATCTTAGCTATATCTATAATTATATTATTAGTTATCCTTTTTGAGAGAAGCAAGAAGACAATGAATACTAATATGTCCAAACTTATTATATTAATAGCAATAGTTATAAAGACAATTAGTATATTAATGCTTAGTGCTATCACATATTTTGTAGTAGTTTAACTTTGGAGAATTGTGAAGGCAATATTTAGAGATATGTCTTAATCTTTTATGTCTATTATATTGATTATCTAAGCAGTCTGTAAAGATATATTCATTTGAATAGCAATTTCTATATCTTTTGTATTGATTGTTTAAAGAAGGTCTGTTTCTGAATCTAGGAGTTAGAGTTATTCAAGGTTGGTTATTGGCTTCTAAGCCTGTGGCTGTTAAAATATAAACTTCTTTTTAGAATAAAAATTCTTATTCAAATTGATCTAATTCATATTGTTCTTTTATAGTAGTTTGAGTGAGTAAGAGTTAGTATTGTTCATAGGTAGTAGGTATATGAATTTTTTGTTTATTTTACTTTAGAGTATAAGCATCTTTTTTTTAATTATAGGTAGCTTTGACTTTATGAAATTAGTTATTGCCTAAAAAAAAAGAATAAGAGATAGAATCTATCACTTCTATATCTAAAAGAATAGTTATTCCTTCAATTTCTATAGAAAAACTTTTGATTATTCCTAAGAGTCTAATAGAGGGTCCAGTAGCTGATACAATTAAGCTAGAAGAGCAAGTGTCTATCTTAAGTTCTAATTCTTTAACAATTTAATATAAGATCATACACTACTATTAATTATAGCCTGATAGGGTTTATTCTTGATTTTAATATTGCATTTTATAGGTATAGTATGAGTTAAGGTCTGAATAGTGCTGGTAAAGAAGAAGGTAGCAAAATAGGTTTCTATAGCAGTTTGTATTGTTTTGTTAAAGAAATATAATTTGAACTGTTCGAAATCATAATCATTAATAAGGTTAACTAAATAGGCTTCTCTAGGATAAGAAGTAGAGGATCAGCTTCTGAATTTGTTTCTGCTATTGTTATCTCTATTTCTATTTCTGTATCTATCTCTTGAACAACTTCTTTCTTAGCTTCTATTTCTTTTATTATATCTAGAATTGTTATAGTGTCTACTGTTGTTATATAATTTATCTCTTTATTAAGATCAAGAGTGATCATATTAGCGATTATTATCTTTTTGATTATTAGATCTATAGTTGTTATTAAAATATGAACTATTATAATAACTAGATCAAAGATTAGAAAAGGAATTATATTACAAATCTTCTTTTCATTTGCAACAATTCTTAATATAATATCCTTTGCTTCTACAATAATAGCAAGTAGTATCTTGCTGATTATTGTTATCAAATCTGTTTTTATTTAAATTATTTAAGTAGTAAATTGGTTTAGAAATAGAACTAGTTTGTTTCTTAACAAGGTTGATACTTAATTTAGCTATTTGTTTAGTGAGTTGTTCGATAACTTTATCTGTATTAGAGCTAGTATTAAAGACTATAAGTTTTTCAGTTTCTTATTATTAAGTAGTAGTTATTGCTACTGCTAGATTTGCTAGTTCTGAAACTTGAATATTTACTGAATATTTAGGTCAAAGTTCTTAAACAAAAAGTTGAATTAGAAAGATGACAAGAAAATTATTTTTTAGGTCTACTTGCTCTTTTAACTGTTTAAATTTGTTAATATAGGTATTAACTGTATCTGAGTTTTGTTGTATAGTGAAGAGCTATTTTTGCTAAGTAGCTTTTTGTTGAGTAGTACAAAATCTTTCTCTAAATAGATGATAAAAGCTATGAATATCTTGTTCATCAACCTGTTGTCTATGCTGTTAATATTTAAAATTTGTAAAAGCATTAGCTAGACTTTGGAGCTATTTCTGAGTATTGTCAGTAAAATAAGTAGATGCAAGTTCAAGTTGTCATATAGTATTTTATCTATTAGCCTTAGCTGCTTGTTCAAAACTTTCTAACTAAGTTATAGAGTCCTGAATTTATTACCTTAAAAAGATTCGATTTTAAACAAAGTTTTTTTACTACTAGTATCTAAAGCTCTAGATAATTTAGTCATAGCTGTAATAGCATCTTGTAAAGCTCATTCAACTATATTTATTTCTTCTAATTTGTTAGTTTGAATAGTTTCATAATCTGAGTCTTCTGGATCTTCTATTTCTTGATTGTTGTTTTCTACTTCAAAGAAATTATTAAGATTATATTTCTCTTGGTTATTCTGATTATTTAGAGAAATGTTGTCAATTTCTAGATCATCTAAGGTTTGAATTATTTTGTTAAAAAGTTTGTTAGGTCGATTTGTAAATTGAATAGATTAATAAGGAGATAGGAAATATAGAGGAGTATAGTGTGAAAGAGAAGTATTATTAATATCTAGATTTACTTGAGAATAGTTTCTAGGAATTAGGAAGTTTCTATTTGGTAAAGTAGTAGTAGAAGTAAGCTGATAAAATAAAATTAGTAAATGTAGTTTGAGAGTTAATATTAAAATTGAAGTATCATTGGTTAGAAGTATTAGTAGAAAAAGTAAAGAGAAATTAAGAGTTAGATGTATATACAGAGGATCTAAGGAGGATATTAGTTAGAGATAGAGTAGAAGTTTGTTGTTTATCTCATAAGAGAAATTAGATTTGAATAGTATCTTCATTATAAGAGGTTAAAGAAGATGAGAATTGAGTTTCAGAAGTTATAGCTTGATCTGGATCTATTGAGTATTAACTAACTATAAGACTATATTCAAAGTAGTCAAGACTACTAGTATATTTATTAGGGATAAAGGAACTAAGATCTTCTAAAACTTCTGTTAGAGTCCTATTTTTTTTTTTTTTTTTTTTTTTACTTTACTTTATACAAATACCATCAGCTAAACTTTATTAATTTCATAAATTTCAGAAGTATTATATATTGTGAGAGTATAACTAGCTATATATACAATTTTAGGTTGTCTATTTTAAGTAGTCTACTCGAAGGTTCTACACTAGCTGCTATACCTGAAATCTCTTAGAAAATTCTCTATTTAAACTCTCTGGCCCTATTATACTTACTGCAAATATTACTCTTTATAGTTTAATCTATAACCCTGTACTACTCCACTTTGGGAGATATCTAAGCTAACATTAGTTACAAATTTATTGTTATAGGTCTAGGTCTTATCTGAATAAGTCCCACTTCAATACCCTCTAACAAATGGATATCACAATACCTAACTATGCTATACTATATCCTAATCTAGCTTGCATATACCTTTATTTGATGTTTATATAAACCTGGTTCTAGCTGTGGCCTTCCACCAGTTTAGACTTTTGAATATTTCACAAATAGATCTTCCTAATCTAGTTAGCTACCAAGCCAAGTTAGTATTGCCACTAAATGCAAGACACTAGGCTTTATTATACTACAGATTTATTTGCACCTATTCGATTCGTACTCAGAAATCCTTGTCAAATCAAGTGTTAATTAGCGTGACTGTTGAAATCTGTACTATTTTGCCTAACTTGGGATTTCTATCATACAGATCCTCTGCTTGTAAATTCTATTTTGATTTATTCATATAACACAACTCTAATATTCTATCACACTTCTAATATCTGAACAATATTAGTACAACATAATTTACAGGGTTATAACTCCAGAAACGAACAGAGTTTATGTAAGTTAGATATAGATATCTAAGTAATTATTCAATTCTGTCAACAGTGTGATTTGAACTCTAGACCTCTTGTATAGCAGTCTGACAACCTATCTATTACAATAGATTACCAGACCTGTTAGAGTCCTATTTAAATAAGGGTTAAAGGTAGTAGAACTAGTTTGAAATTCAATATAGGAGTCAAAAACTGTAGCTTCAAAACCAAAGAGAAAGTAGATTTGTAGGGTATATCAAGTGTATCTATTTAAAAGGGTTTTAATAATATTTTTAAGATTTTCTATAAAAGTATTATATCAGCAACTAAATATATTATCATATGCTACTACTCTGACTTTAGAATAGGTAGAGCTACTAATTAATTCTATATGTGTAGTTATTGTTTATTAAGAATAGGATCTGATATAGAATTCTTATTGATACTAATTCTAAAAGTTATAGTATAATCTATAATAGTTAGTTTCTGAGTAGCATAGCTAACAGGATAAATTTAGATCTAAGGTTTAAAGTACTGTATATGATTAACTTATATTCTGATATCATAAATCATGTACTTGTATTCTTTCTATATATATCTGATATACTCTGTTCATATATATTAGTAATAAGATACTTTACTTCTATATTTTGAGTCATGAGATATCTGAGACTACAGATTAGGGTTTGGGATTACTTATACCTACTCATTTAGCTTATGAGTAATCTGTACTTAACTTTTCTATATTAAGATTCACAGTAAACTACTAGCTATTAGAATTCTTATGCTTATACTTTGGTTTATAAGATATTCGTCTTTTAGGTGTTTCTATTCCTAGGAGTTACAGTAAGTGAGCAGCTTTAATTTGAGTCCTTACATCTACAAGTTTAGCTCATAGAGTACTCGTCTTCAGATATTCCTAATCTGAAGGTCGTAGTAAGCTACTAGCTTTTATTAAAATCCTTACATCTACAAATTTGGCTTATGGGATACTCATCCTTTAGGTATTCTTAACCTGGAAGTCACAATAAGCTGCTAGCTTTAAAGTAGATATAAATAGATATAGTTTGGGTCTAGATTTAACTTTGAAAAGTTTATATAATATGAAATAGATCCTCTTTGGTTTGGAGTAGTATAGAGTAATTTTTTTCTTTTCATACTACAGTACAATATAGATCTATTCTAGAAGTTATGAATTTTTTTTCAGTATTTATGTAATATAGATCAAGTGTGATATAAATTGAGATTATCAAAGGATGAAAGAGAAACTTCTTGATTTCTAAGAGAAGCTTCTTTAGAGATTGTTAGAGGAGAAAAGAAAGATTTCTTTAATTTTAAAAAAGATTTTTTTAGGGCTTCTTTAAAGTTTCTTTAATTAATTATCTTTCTAAGAGTGTTTCTTTATTTTTTTGCTAGAAGACACCAAAATATTATAAGTGTAGCCTTCTTAATACAACACAACTAACATAAGATATAGAAGAGAGGCTCTCAATAGTATCTAAGTAGAATATTATTTCACTATAGCAGTTTGTTACAAAGTTAATAAAAGAGCAAAGATTATACTATTATCAAATGAGTTTTAATAATTTTGTCTTTATCTTATATTTATTAATTAGTTATTCTTAAATTATATTTTATAAATTATTTTATAAGTTAATAATATTTTTAACTAGTGGCATACAGGAATTCACTCTCTCTGATGATCATTCAGACCAACAATACAACACACTGACCTACATAAAAGATATAGCTAACTACAGTAAAATATAGCCAAAACTCTTTACTCCAGCCAACCTATACCTAGAGACTGCAACTGGGTACAACTGAAAGAGAGTTGAAATAGATGTTCACAGGTAGGGTTTCCGTGAAGCTTAGGAGCTCGAGGAATAAGTACTGGAACCAAAGTAGATAGGAGGGCTCGCCCAATACTGAAAAACCATTATTTGGATCTCAACTATATTTTATTCAAGTTGGTCTATACTATATAAACTTCAGCAAGTCAAGTTTAGGACACAAACTAATAGTTGGCCTACAATACCTTCGCCTTCCCTTAGCCTTTCTTTTTTCAATTATTCCGTGTGGGGATTTGGGTTTACTCCTATTAAAAGATCAGCAATATTTACTACTTCCATTTTGGGAAATCACACATTGTGACATAGCAAAACAGGAACACAACAAATACGTGACTAAGCCCAGCACTACACATGATAACACAGATGGATTTAATTGAATTGAATATTAAATACAGAAATGCAACATTCCGAAGCTATGTGCAATATTTTTACACCTCACACAGGTTAAAGTATACGTCTTACTCCAGCTCTCGTAAAGTTTAGTTTTCTGTCTTGGTAGAAGTTTTTCTCCTGGTTAGCAGGTTTTTCCTCCTAGTTATAATTTCTTATAGGATTTTCTTAGTTTAGTTTTTTTTACTCCTTATAGATTTAGTCATCATTTTCTTTTTGTTTTTTGTTTTTTCTTACTCCTTTTTATATATATTTTTTTTTTTCTCTTCTCTACGAGAAAGTGTCATTAGATTGGTAATGCTCTATTGTAGAGCGGAGTCATGACGGGCTACAGGCTCCAACTCATAGATCTATATTACTGAAATCTTGAAATAAAGGAGGTATATAGGGAGAGAAAAGTTCTGTTATAGCAGATCGAACATAGGTGTCTTAAATGATAACCAAGTTAGTCGCACTTTTAAGATTATTTAGCATTAGCTTAGAGAATAGATTAGGATATATGTATTTGTATCTTAAAAATTCTTAATA
>CAJVPM010000763.1:0-14908 GCA_910592325.1 Scutellospora calospora
ACTTTGTAACGAACTACTATAGTGAAGTAATATTCCACTTGGATACCGTTGAGAGCCTCTCTTCTGTGTCTTATGTTACTTGTGTTGAAGAAAGAAGGCCAATACTTGTAACAGTAGTTTAAATAATATACAAGACAGAATGAACTTAGTTAAAAGAAAAATGATAAAAAATATCAAACAAGAATTCAAAAATTAGATTAGAAAGCTTTTAAGGGTATACTTGAAAGTTGCTATAAACAATATCAAAATCCTGAAGTAAATTACTTGTGATTGTTCAAAATTAAATATATTAAAAATCTCCTTCTAACTATTGAAACCTTAAACTATAGAAAACCGCAACTATACAAAGATAGTCTATGCAAAAGATATATAAAAGAAAAAGAACTAATTAGACATTTGATTACTTGTGAAAAAACATATTAAGTGCTAGAAAAAATTAAAGAAGAAGCATAAAAAACAGCTCTACAAAGATAAAAGAAAAGAAAAAAATTAAAATCTAATAAGTATACATCAAGTTATTCAATATGAACAGAAAATGAAACAATAAAAGAGAAAAAAATGAATAAGAAATATCTTCAGTAAAGATGATACTGAAAAAATCAAGACTATTATTGGCTCTGAAAGTATAACAACTAAATTCTGAAGCTTGTTCTAATATATTTGAATAGAATTAGTATATAAAGAAATTTGAAAAAACTGATGCAAAGATATAGAAGCATAGAAGAAAAAAGAAAAGATCTCTAAAAAAAAAAAATACATACAAAAAGAGAAAAGGAAAAAGAATCTAAAAAAAAGATAGCAGAAAAAAAAACAAACTACAGAATAGATAAAAATATAAAAAATTATAATATTAGTTTAAAATAGTATTAGATAATATAGTGAAAGAAGTAAAGAAAAAAATTGTAAGAATTGTAAGAATTGTAAGAATTGTAAGAATTGTAAGAATTGTAAGAATTGTAAGAATTGTAGGAATTGTAAAAATTGTAAGAACAGTAAGAATAGTAAAATAATTATAGTTGTTCCTAAGACAACTCAATAACTATATATCCTACAAATATGAAATATAGCTCATTTAAAAGATCTAATCAAGCTGAATCTAATGGTAAAATCTAATTCTAACTTTAGCTAATAAGTTATTAAGAAAAATGATAATAATTAAATTTAAATATATATAATAATATAAAAATATAATAATTAAGAAATATGCTAAAACCTATTTTATAACAATACTATTAAATAGTTAAAACTAGTTAAGGTTTACTATTAAGTTTTAGATATAAATTTGTATTATCTTTACTAAAAAATAGTTTCAAATCTTCAGTAAATAAATCATTGTTAAATTTTTTAAAATACTAGTATTATCAAAGCTTAATTAATTTACCTAATATTAAAGATCACTTTCAAATTCTAAGTATTTATATATATTAGTCAATTGTTACTAAATTAAATTAAAAAAAAATCAACTTTAGATAATTTACAATTATTTTTTTTAACAATTTTAATTGTGTAGACAAATTGATAACTATTATTATATTTAGAAATTCAATATGAGTATATTTCATAATCAATACTTAGTCATCTTATTGAAAATTAGTTATTTTATCCTTCTTATATAATTTATGATATTTAGAATATGTTATAAAACTAATAAATTTATCAGACAACTCAAGAAATTATTTTGTTTTGTTCAAATTTTTACAAAAACTTTTAAATTCATCATTACTAATTTTAATTAATACAAGTCTTATAAACTTTATAAGAACTTTAGTTGTAGTAGCAGACAAATTAAACTTCAATCTAAAATTCATAATCTATAATAGTATTCAAGCAAACTGAATATCTTCAAATATCTTAACAAAATCTGATAAAAATTCAAAATCAGAACTCTAATAATCTTTAAAAATATGATTCTTATCTTTACTAAATTTAGTACTAGTCTCAGAAAAAAGTATCTTTAGTATATACATCAAAATTTTTACTTGTTTTTACAGAAGTTTCACTGATTTTTATTGAAAGTTCACTGATTTTTACTAAATATTTACTAATTTCTACTGAATATTTACTGATTTCTATATTAAAAAATATAGTTTTTAAAAGAGAATTTCTAATTCTAGACTGAAAACTAAATTCACTTTCAATATGTAGTAAAATATTAAAAACTTCTAGTATACCTTATAAAAAAGCTTCTAATATACCTTGCAAAGAAGCTTTCAATATATCTTGTAAAGAAGCTTCTAGTATATCTTGTAAAAAAGCTTCTAGTATATATTGTGAAGAAGCCTTTAGTAAACTTTTTGAAGAATTTAAACCTTCTTAATCTGACAAATTAAGTATTTCTAGACCTAAATCTATTATTATTATTTTAGTATTTGTTGTATACTATTTTGATAAACAAGTTTTGTTTTAATATAAATAAGCTTTTTATTACAAATAGTATAATTGCAAATAACTTTATTTGATTAAGATATTGTTTTAGTCTCACCTTTTTTCAATAAATCTAAAACCAAGTATTTTCTTAATAATATGTTTTATAAATTTAGGGTTATAAAATTTTTATATAAAAAATTAATAATTTTGTATAAAAAAATAAAAAATCTAATTTTTTTTTTTAAAAAAAAAAGAAAATAAATCAAAATGCTTTTGTAAATAAAAGTTAACATTTAAAGTTTACTTAAATTTATTATAAATTTTTAATAAATCACTATTGTAGTATTTTTTTTTTGTTGTTAAGGCAGCTTATATTACTGAAGAAATTTTATTAGTATTGCAAATAGGATTATATATTGATAATCTCTACTATTTGTAATTATATTATGAGTATACAACAAGCTACATATACAACTTTAGTTATTATCTATTTAAGTAGTCTACTATACAGACATTAGATTATCTAATTGGTTTTATACTATGCTGCATACCTATAACTTACCTATAACTTACCTATTTAAACATTCTGTTTATTAACCTATACAGATCTAACCTAACATCACTACAATATCTAATTGCTTAAGCCAGCTAGCTCATTATAGATCTATTTATTCAGAATAGTTTAGATCTTCTTAAGATATATTATATTAGATATATTGCTAGTATTGCAAAGCTAGTTAATCTCGAAGCAAATCTACTAGAGCAGTCTGTACTTATTTTACAGATTCACCTTGTTTAGATCCTTGTAGATATTTGTATAATCTTAGATTCTACTATGGTTCTTTACTAGTTAGTTGATCTAGTTCTTTTTTAGTATCTAGCTAGTCTTAGTTACTTTTCATCTAGAGATCTCAAAACCTTCTATCTTTATTAGACAAAGTTTTCTTCTCAGATTAGACTTTAACTGATATAGTCCTGTTAGAAGGCTGTACTATTTCATCAACTCAGGATTTCTATTATACAGATTCTCTACTCATATATTCTATTAAGATTTATTCATATAATATTATACTATACTTCTAAGTTCTAATCGATTTGGTTTAACTCAATTTATAAGAATATATCTCAGAAATAGACAGAGTTTACTATAATATATTACAAAGTCTGAGAAATTATTCAAAATTATTAATAGTAGGATTTGAACCTTAGATCTATTATATAGTAGTTTAATAACCTAACTACTATACTAGGTCATTAGATCTGCTATTGTAGTATTTTTTTTTTTTTTTTTTTTTAGCAAGTTTTGTATAATGATTATATTCTTCTACTATTAGTAATTAAATTTTTTATCAAATTGATTTTGTTTTTTATATTCTTTATTATATTTTATATTTTAATACAATCAATTAAATATTTGTAGTATTTATTATTTTTTATATAGCTAATTATTGTTTAATATTTGACACTTTTTTTCTAACTTTTTTTATAACTTTTATACTGTTTTTAACTTTGTTTTTAACTTTGCTATAAACTTTTTTTATAATTTTCATCACTTTTAGCTATAAATTTTTTCATAACTTTTGTTACTATTTGCTATAAACTTTTTTATAACTTTTGAAACTTTTTTTTTTTTTTTTTTTTTTTTTTTTATTGTTATAACAAAGCCTTGATACTAGTTAATTTTTATTTTTTTTTTTACTTAGACGATCTTGTCCTTCATTTTATTAGAAGAATCATTAAAAGATAATATAGGTAATATAAAATACTACATCTCGACATAATACTTTACTATTCACTAGTTAATTTTTATTAGATTATTTGTAGATTTATATTAGTTAGTAAGAGTACAATTAGTCATATATACAACTTTAATTATTATCTATTTAAAAGTTTTGTCTAAAGGTTATCTACTAATTGCTATATCTAGTATTTATTTATAGCTACTCTATTTTAAACTTTTTAGTATTCTTGTCATTTTTAATATTAAACTAATTTTATTCTTAAATCTGTATAATTATATATTACCTTATTAAGAATTATTTAGACTAGCTTGTATTTTAGTTTTTTCTATTAGAAAAAAGCTTTATCTCAAAGTATCTTATTAGTCTTATTCAAGAAAGGTCTGTAGAATATCTTAACTATGCTATACTATATTCTAATTAAACTAGTATATACTTTTATAATTATTCATACAAACTCATCCAAGCATACTCTCTCTGTTGATTACTTCAACTAATTTTAGAATAAAAAGAAAACTGAGAAAAATACAAAATTTCTATTAAGAATAAACAGAAAAGCTATTAAGTAAAAGAAAGTAGAGAAAAAAAATATATATAACAAATCAGAAGAATAGAAGAAAAATCTGAAAAAAATAGAAATATAAAAGAAGTTTTGACTTTAGAACAGATGATGAAAATTTTTTTTAGAATTTTAAAGAATCAAACAAACTCTGAGATACAAATCACTTGATATAGTACAAATATATGCAAACTAAGGTAAACAAAATGTATTATAAAAAAATCTATACATAATATGTTGAATTTTAGAAACAATATATACAAAACTAAAACCAGATACTCACAGTAATCAAAAAAAGTTACTAGAAATTACTCAAAAAAGATAAAATCACTTCAAAGAATAGAAGATAGAGTTTGAGAGTATATGAAATAAAGCAAAAACAACAAGACTAGTAGAGATAGTAACAAAAGAATATAGTAAAGAAATAATAGCTAAAGAAAGCGATACAGTAATGAGTCTAAAAGACTATATAGATAAAATAATTGCAGAGATTTTAAAAGTAAAAAGCAAATAGTAATAGTAGTGAGAGAATAGAGGAAAGTAATAGAGAGAGTAGCAATGACAGAAGAAATTGATAGAGTTAAAATAGTACTAGAGCAAGTATCTTAAGATACAATAGTGAAAAGAGATGAACTAATAGTGTCTGAGATTAAGAGTAAATCAGATATAGAAATAATAGATCAAACAAATTCCTTAAAAATAGTTAATAGCATAGATGAAGTACAAGCTTTACTAGAAAAACAACTTTCAGTAAATAAAAAAAGTAAAGAAGGTTATAGCCTAATAGAAGATATTAAAGAAACCCAAGACAAAGAAATCTCTATATTAAATCAAAACCTCTACTTGAATATTACAGAAGAATCAGAAGAAGATCTAATACTAGCTGAATCTGATTCCTTTCTAGAAAAAAGTATCTGAATACTAAGTAAAGATAGATGTGAAGGAAAAAAGATTATAAGAGCAAAAGTAGTAGCTATAAAAGTACTTAGAAATAATATAAGTCATAGAAAAAACTCTTTAAAATAGTCAATAAGAAGAAACATATACCTAAAAGAAATATCTAAAAAATTTGAGCAAGATAATTTATAGTATATATTAATTTTCAACTGCAAGAAAGGCTATGAAGAAGCTAAGAAGAAATTAAAAAATAAGAAAGAAGAATATGAGCAAGCCAAACTAATTTATAAAGATAATATAGAAGAAGATAAGGCTACTCAATTTGCAGTTAGCTAAGATATAAAAATTACTACTACAGATATAAAAGAAAAAAAAAAAAAACAAGTAAATGCAGAACTAGAAAAAGTTCTAATAAGAAGGAAAAAGAAGGTCATAATCACCTCAGATTAAAAAGAAGATACAAGTAATGAAAACATCTGAATTCTGCAAAATTTTAACAACTTAAATGAAAACAGAGAAGAAAATATAATAACAGTTTGGAATTTACCAAACTAGACTAAAAGAACTTAAGTTTTTAAGATAGTTCAGTTCATAGGAAGAGTAGATTATATAGAGATAATTAAAAATATACAAGATAAAATATGAGCAAAGGTTGAGTTTAAAGCAGACACTTTTGATAAAAAGAAAAAGAACAAGACTTGGTGTCTGCTTTTTGCAAATCAGATATTAGTAAGAGTAATAGCAGATACTAACAATTTTGAATTACTTTGTACAAGAAATAGATTTAGCAAAAGACTTCTGGATCTATCAGAGAACAAATAAAGTACTATTTTAAAAACAAGTTAAGAAATCTGAAGCCAAGGTACTACATATTTTTCAAAATGCCAACAACAATAATATGAGTAGTACAATAGTATATTTTGAAAATCAAGAAGATATAATAAATATCTTTAAGTTTTCGATATACTACTATAATAATAAGCTAAGATAGTTAAATACAAAAGTTTAAAAAATAGAATTACTGAAAAACTAAAGATTTAAAAACTATGAAGAAAGTGAAGTAGTAGCAAGAATAAATGAAAAAAGTTTAGAGAAGAGAAAGGAGCTCAAACAAGAACAAAAAGATGAATGCTCAAAATATATTCAAAAAAAAGTATGAAAAAAAGAAAGCTATTTGCAAGAAGCTTTAATTGGTCTAGCTCTAAATAAATACAAAGAAAATTAGAACAGATATAAAAAAGCTCAGGCTTCTTCAAGTGATAGTGAGAAAGAAAGACTTAAAGTAGAAAAGAGAAGTAGTTTTCAAAAGAGAAAAGAAGTAATAAAAGAGGAGAATTGATTAAACAAAACTACTATAGAAATTATAACAGATCCTTAGATTATATAGCTCAATTAATGCAAAATTTGAAAAGAAAAATTAGAGATTTAGGAATAAAATTCCTAAATTGCTTCTAATTTTCGTATCAGTTGAATTAAAGAAATTCTTGTTTAAGCAAGAAGGAAAACTTGTGCAATAACACAAAGAATATTTAGTCAAAAAGCAAACTACAACGAACTTTAGTTTATTAAATATAGTTATACATAATATCAATAGTCTTAAAGATATGTCAAAAGCTTATGATATAGTTTATATTCTAACTCTTACAAAAGCAATAAAATATATATATCTACTAGAGAAATTTATTTCAATTATAACCTCAGTATTTACTAATCGTACAAACCAAGTAACTACAAATTACAAACTCACAAACAAATATAATATTTGAGATAGTATAGATTAGAAAGAAACTATCTTATCTATTCTTTAGAGAATATTCTATGATCTGCTAATAAGTGAGTAAATACAGAGCACAAAGGATATAAGATAACACTAAAACAAACAGATGAAACTCTAAATATAAATATACCAGTAATAGCATATATGGATGATTCAGTATGAATAGCATATAACAAGGAAGATCTTCTTCACATATTAGATATAGTAGACTTTTTTTATACTCTACACAATATCCAAGTTAATCTACTAAAATTAGTTCTTTATACAAATACAAAAAGTATAGATCAAACTATTATATTTTATGAGAAACTAGTTCTACAAAGTCAAGTAGAAGCAGTATTTAAATATCTAAAAACTTGGTTTACAGATGATCCTACATACAAACTAGCACAAGAACTAATCCTACAAGAAGTAAGACAATGTCTGCAAAAACTAAAATAGGCAAAAATCATAGAAAAACAAGTGATCTATATTATTAATAGTATGCTAATTCCATATTTGCTATATTGACTTAATTTATGCTATTTAACAGATAGCCAACTCATAGCACTAATGAGAACATATATAGAATTAGTTAGAAACAAAGTATTAATAGTATAGTTAATCCCAAATACATTTCTAACATATCCTAATATTTATATATTCAAATTGATTAAACAGTAACAACAACTGTACTTATATACAAATCTAACTAGAGCTACTTCCTACTTCATCTACTTGTATTTCAGCTTCTCTCTTATGTTTTTTATTTTTAGTCACTTTTATAGATATCAGATCTTATCTACTTCTCTCTTTTTTTATCTGAGTAACAGTACAATGAATATTTTGCTCAATAATAATAGTTATTTTTTCGATACCTGACTGATAATAGATAACATCTGTTTATAATCATCACTCATCAGTTGTATAGTTTCTGAAAATAAAGATTTTGTAAAATCTAATTGTGAGCTACTAAATTCTAATTTAAGTTTATTAATTAGTTTCTAAAGAGCTTCTTTATGATCTTTAACTGATCATATACTTCTACTTTTTGACTAATCTTTAGCAAATTCTGATATTAATAGATTAAGTCGATAAGATCTGGTGATTATAGTATAGTAGTTAGGTTGTTGAGCTGCTATGCAAAAGGTTTAAAGTTCAAATCCTACTGTTAACAGAATTAAATAATTACTTAAACCTTTGTATTCAACTTACAGTAAACTCTATCTGTTTCTAGAGTTGTTACTCTGTAAATCATATTGTACTAATATTATTTAGATATTAAAAATGTGACAGAGCACTTGAGAGATGTAACGTTATATGAATAAATCTTAATAGGATCTACAGATAAGGGATCTGCATAGCAGAAATTATGAGTTAGGTAAAATAGTACATATTTTAATAGTTATACTAGTTAACATTTGATTCAGAAAAAAAAATCTGCATATGAAAAGATTAGTGAGTAGGTATGAATAAATCCTGTATACAAAAAGACTAGCAAGTGGGTATGAGTAAGTCCTGCATACAAAAAGATTATTGAGCAGGTACAAGTAAATCTGTTATACGAGGTCGTATAGTAATACCAACTTGGCTTGGTAGCTAACTAGATTTAGAAGGATCTATTTTATATAATATCTGGAGATATAGGCAACACTAACCTTCAGATTTGGAAGAATCTGTCTTATATGATGTCTGGAGGTATAGGCAACACTAACTTTCAGATTTGGAAGGATCTGTCTTATATAATATCTGGAGGTATAGACTACTAATCTGGTGAAAAGCTATAGTAGAAACTGGGTTTATACAAACATTGAACAAGAATATATGCAAGCTAAATTAGGATATAGTATAGTATAGTTAGATACTATAGTATCCTATTGATTAGAGAGTTGGTGAAAAGACACTTTGTAATAGGTCTAGGCTCTGAATCATAAAGTTTGTAGACTAATGTTAGCTCAGATAGTATCTAAAAAAAGAAGTAGTATGGAGTTAGGCAAACTTTGGTAAAATAAAAATAGAATACGAGTAAGTGTTATAGGAACAGAGGGTTTAAATAGATAATCTTCAAATAGATTTCAGATATAGCAACTAGTATATAACCTTCAGGTAGACTACTTAAATTAGACAATCTAAAGTTGTACATGTAGCTAGTTGTACTTTTACAATATATATCATTTACTCACTATCAATATCAATAAAAGTTTTAGCTGATAGTATTTGTATAAAAAAAAAAAAAAAAAAAAAAAAAAAAATCGACAAACTTTACACTAAATATTTTTAAAGCCTCATCAAAAGCAAAGTAATACTCTGCTTTTGTCAAATTGATTAAAAGTACTTCTTGAAGATCTTGAATGAGTTGTAGTTTACTCTGAAGATATGATAAAAATCATAATACTGATTTAGTATATCTTCTTTTCTCTATTATAGGAAAATATGGAGCAAATACTATCAAACTATTTATTTATAAATCAAAGTTTGTCATATGAATACCAAGTTTGTGTAATTTTAAGTATCTAGCCTATTTATAAAAATTGTATTATACTTTTAGCAAATTATTACTTTCTGTAGAAATGTCTTTAACAAAAATATTTTTTTTTATAATATGTAAATGAATTGCAACTCCAACAGCTATTTAGATGAGCTTGAGTACTTGAAATGTTGCTTAATAGTTTACAACTTGCTCAAGTTTATCAAGAAATTTAATACCAAGTTGTACAGTAAGTCCAAAAAGTCTGTAGCCTAAAAAAGTAGCAATTAGTACACTGCATATTGTCTTATTTGTATACTACTGTTCAAGAATACAATATACTGTCTGATCTTTATTTGTATATTCTTTCATTTAATAATAAATTGCTTCATCACAAACTAAATTTAATACACTATTCTCTGTATAGCTAAAGTCTTCTAGAAACATATCAACTGTATTGTAAACATGTTTATTTTTGCTCAAAACCTCTTCTGGTTAAAGAATTACAATATTTGGAAGAGTTATGAATAGTACTGAATTAATATACTCTTTAATAGCTTTATTAACATATTCAACACTATCCTGCTCTCAAATAGCTATGTGAAAAAAAATTGTATCTAATTTATTTTGCTATTCTTCTATAATAGAACTTATACCAAAGTAATTCTAATTTTCTAATAACTATTTATCTAAATTAGCAAGTTTATGATGTTAAAACTAAAAAACTCGAACCAACTTTTCAAAAAACCGAACTACAGAAAAATGATATAGTTAATATATTAACCTTCAAAAAAAAAACCTTTCTGGAGTACTGCACTCGTATAGTTGGATATTGATATAGAGTTGAAAAAGAAGTTGCAGCTTTGTAGGCCAGTTTAAAGCACTCTAGAACTATAGAAGAAGTAGTCACGAAAGCAAAGTTTTTCTTTTGGATAAACAACAAAGTTGAATATATTAGTTCTATACAACTATAAAACTTACAAAGAACATCCACAAAGGTTCAAAGACTCACAAAAGCTACAAAGTTGGTTCACCTCTCGCCTTTACTTTTCTTTGAGGATTTTGTAAAAAGTGGGTATTTCAGTTTACCCCTACCTAAAGATCGACACATAAAATCACCAAAACAGTCAGCAGTGTTTACTTTCTAAATGGGTTTGTTGATGACTTAGGTCAAAAACAAAATAGTAATACAAACATGACTATACATATACCTTGAAAATACTAGAACTTCAAAATACTGCTTTCAGACTAACTAGTGCCTATACCGACCCTCTACAATCAAGTTGAAGTTTTTTCTTTCCTACATAGTTTTTTGATAAATATTCTATTAAGTAAGAAAATAGTAGAGTAATTCTTATTTAGTATAGTCTATAATTTTTAAGGCCTACTACAGGCTTAAAATATGATTGTCTGATATTTGTGAAATGCAAATTTCATGTTTTTTTTTTCTTCTCACCTTATTCTTTCCTTTTTTTATTTCTTGATTTGTTTTTTTTTTTATCGTCTACCTTTATACCTCTTTTTTTTTATACTCTTAAAAATTTTTTTTGTTTTTTTGCTTCCCTACAAGAAGATATCATCAGTTTGGCGATATCCTATTGTAGGGTAGCAGTCAGACAAGGTAGTCTATCTCTGATATAAATAGTGTAGCAGATCGTACTTAGGCTCTATATAGGAACTGAGTGATGCTAAACTTAGGAAATTAGTTAAATTCTTCATAATATGTATAGTGTTAAGAAGTCTAATAAAGTATTAGCATGACTGCTAAAGGAAAAAAAAAAAAAAAAAAAACTAAAAAACTATCTGCAGAGTTATATATATAGTAATATAAGTTATATCATAAATATTATCATATTGAAAACTACTATTCTTCAAGTTAATATTATCTATAATTGCAATATTTTTTATTTTTTATTTTTTATTTTTTTTTACTTTATACAAATGCTATCAGCCAAAACTTTATTAGTTATTTGATAGTAGGTAATGATACATATTGTAAAAGTATAACTAGTTATATGTACAACTTTAGATTGTCTATTTAAGTAGTTCGTTTGAAGGTTCTATACTAGTTGTGATATCTGAAATCTATTTGAAGATTTTTTATTTAAACCTTCTGGCTCTAGGACTTATCTGTTTCTATCTATTTTATATCAAGCTAATCTAACTCTGTGCTACTTCTTTAGAAAGATACTTGAGCTGACATATGTCTATAAACTTTATGATTCGAAGTCTAGGTCCATTTCAGATACCTCTTCACTAACTTTCTAATTGATAGATACTTTGCCCAATCTAGCTTGCATATATTCTTGTTCAATGTTCATACAAACTTAGTTCTTATTATTACCTTTCACCAGATCGGTCCTTCATGTTTTCAGATATTTCATGAGACAGATCTTCCCAATCTAGTTAGCTTCCAAGCTAAGTTGGTGTTGCTATACAACTTTGTATGACAGATTTATTCATACCTACTTAGTCATATTCTTCAGCAACAGATTTCTTTTACTAGATCAGATATAAACTAGTATAACTATCGAAATCTGTATTACTTTACCTAACTTGGAATTTTTACTATGCAGGTTCCCTGCTTATAGATCTTATCAAAATTTATTCGTATAATATTATGCCTTGCTAAACACCCTCATCATACTTCTAATACCACGATTGGTATTAGTGCAATATGATTTATAGAGTTACAACTCAGAAACGAGCAGAGTTTTACTGTAAGTTGAATACAGATATCTAGATAATTATTCAATTCTGTATACAGTGGGATTTGAATCCTAGACCTCTTGCATAATGGTCTGACAACCTAACTACTACACTAAAATTATCAGACCCTTATAATATTTAAAATATTAGAACTTAGATTGAGTTTTAAATGAGATCCTATAGCTAATATTTTTTGTTTTTGAACATATATTTTATAATCTCTAACATATAAAACTACATGAACTTCATGAAGAATTTTATACAAAGATTCTATCAATTTTGATCTTCAGCAAAAGGAAGAAATAATATATGTAAACTATAATTTCTAACTGAGAAATACAATACTAAGAAGCACTGAAGTAAAGAAAAGAGAAGTTTTTTTAATTTTAATTTCATCTAGTTCTGGTAGGAGTAAGTTTTGTTCTTTTTGTTTTCTAGCTAATATTTATCTTTTCTTTTCTTTTAGAACTGAAACCAAGCTTGTAAAAAAGTTAACAAGTAGTGATAGTATCATATTATAGTATTCTTCTAAAGATTTAGACATTTCAAGTAATAGTAGTTTCTGTTTAAGCTTTGATCTGACATGTAGTATTGAGTATATAAGCACTCTTACAAAATCTTTGTATATAGTTGTTTCTAGTTGCACTGCTTGTACTTTTTCACTAATATCAATTTTTTTAATTCCAAATGCTGTTTTAACTAGAAAAAGGCTAGAAGCTACAGAATCTGCAGAACTCTGTTTATTATTAGTAATGTTGCCAAATATTTTAATAAATTCTTTTAACAATTTAACTTTAGCAGTTTTATTATCTGATGCGATAGTCTTTTTAATCTATCTACTGAATAATTTCAAAACTGATACAATGTCAGTATTGTGTTTTTTCTGTTCTAAACATGAAATAGACTTTTTTCTACTTTTTAACTAGATATGTAAATAATCTCTATTCATTACAAAACAATTTATACAAATGAATTGAGATTGATCATCTTTTACTAATTTGGTTATTAGTCTGTTATATGTAGTAATCACAGGGCAGTTATACAATCCATAGCATAGAACCTGAATTTTATGATCGCATACTCCCCATGTAAGTAATAGACATATTTCATTGTTAGTAAAAAAGTACTTGATCTTCTTGCAAAAAAGACAATGATGTGATGTAAGAATACTTTTATTAGTTGTCCTTAATGACTTAATATTTCTTTCTAACTCAGGTTTGTGTAGTATATTTTGGTCATAGAGAAAGTGATAACTACAAATGCAAAGCTTTATAATATTATATCCAACTCTTTTTACTGTTTAAGCATTAACCTCCTATGTACTAGATAGTTTGCTTATATTATGACTTTCTAAGATATTGCATTTTTGAATAGCATTTGGATCATCTTCATTATCAATAATAATATATTAATAATTGATATTATAATCAGAAGTAATATCAGAAATTAACTTTTTAGATTCTTTTTCAAATATTTCTGTAATATCTTCACATTCAGGAAATTTGTCATCACTATTAAGAAGTTTACCTGTTTTTTCATCAGATTTAGTTATCTCATATATTTTTTTAAATGAATACCAATTGAATATGAGAGCTTCTTCAACATCAACACTAGGTCCTTAGCTACAATCACTATTAATCTCTTTATAATTAAATAAAGCTTTATATAAGAATTCCTCTATGGTTTACT
This sequence comes from Scutellospora calospora, assembly GCA_910592325.1. Classification (NCBI taxonomy): domain Eukaryota; kingdom Fungi; phylum Glomeromycota; class Glomeromycetes; order Diversisporales; family Gigasporaceae; genus Scutellospora; species Scutellospora calospora. The sequence goes on from CAJVPM010000763.1 coordinate 14,184, forward strand.
AATTTTTATTCGAACGTTTTTTTCTTATTATTTATATAGATTAAATTAGCACTAATTAAGATCATTTTCTTGTGATTATATATTATTCTTTTGTGATGATATATCATTCTCTTGTAATAATATATTATTCTCTTGTGATAATATATTGTTCTCTTGTAATAATATATTATCGTTCTTTGAGGTATTATAGTTCAAATAAAATTAAAATATAATATTCAATTTTAATTATTATTATAAATTCTCAAATAAGTAGTTTATATATAGTCGATTGATCAGTATAATAAAACTTAATAAATTCTATTTTAGATTAGTTTGTTAGATAAAAAGAAAAAAAAAATAAAGAAAATTTACTTTAGATAAAAATAGGTAATTTGTGTAACTTATATTTTATAATAATAATTATATCTTCTATTTCATTCTAAAATACCTATAAACATATATGAAATACAGTTGCAGAAATAACTATGAGTATTCAGATAAGTGATTCTAGTCATAAGATTAATATTAGTTAAAATCATGAAAACTGTAAAAATAATAGGTAACGAAACTTTCACTGAAGGATAGAAGGCTTAAAAGCTAAATTCAATTGATTTTAATAAAATTTCAAAATTTTAATCAAATCAAATTTTTATATAAATACTACAAAAAAAAAGTGACTAAAAATAAAAAACATAAGAGAGAAGCTGAAATACAAGTAGATGAAGTAGGAAGTAGCTCTAGTTAGA
>CAJVPM010000764.1:0-14906 GCA_910592325.1 Scutellospora calospora
AGAAATAATATTTTCTTTTATTTTATTTTTGATTTTATTGATTTTGGTTTTGTTTGTTTACTGATAAATAAACTAGTGCCTTGAATAATAATTATAAAAAACCTTCTGTTATCTAAAAAATTTGCAGATTAATAAAGAACTGCTCATAACAATTGGTGCCTTCTAGTGAAAACAAATTGTTAAAATATTAGATAATTGAATGAACACTTTCTCAGCTTATATTCTTGTAACTTGAAAACATGATCGTTTACATACCTGGAACTTAAATATTATATCTGAAATATATACTAATATCTCTTATCATCTTTGTTATCCTTCTAAAACCCTAACAAATCTTGGTAATTATATTCTATTTAAAAGCTTTTGGACTTGGTTTTCTGTTGAATATCTTGCTCTATATTACATATCATACACTCAGAACTACTTCTAAGCTCTTACTAATAATCTAAATACTCCAAATACCTGAACTTTTATTACACATCTTCTTCTAAATATTCACTACTTCAAGAAACCTAAATCTTATAATCAAGTCTAACAGGAAATATACACTGTTTTTATTCTAACAAATAGTTTTAATGATTATCTCTTTGATATTGTCTATAATATAAGTAAAACTGCTAACTCTTAAACAGCTAAATTTCAAACTGTACAATCAAATTTATCTGATAAAAAAGAAGATTTTGGTTTAGAATTACTCTTTAATCAACCAGAACTACAACAATTACCCTTTAATCAACTGCAACAAGAAAATATGACTTAACTTAATTAACAAAACTTTCAGAAACTTACTGATGCTCTTACCCAATTAATATCAGCTCTGCCTAATACTACTACTGTCTTAATTAACAATACTAATACTATTAATAATCCTTCTAGAAGAAAGGTTTGAGTAATTGATTTATCTTACTTTTATAGTAGAAATTAGGACCTTATAACTTGGCTCACTGAATTTAACAAAGTCTGTAATGCTAATGAAATTACTGATGCCAACAAGCTTCAAATTGTATCTGCATATCTTAAAGGAGCTACTACTACTTAGTAAACTAAAAACCAAGCTTTGGCCATTAATAACTCTAATAAAATCGAACAATATGATAATAGTAATTCTGCTTACAACACTAACTTCATTATTAACTTCTCTACTACTTTTCATTTTCAAACTCTAGTTGAAATCTAGACTACTAAACTTAAATATTACCAACAACACCCTAGTAAATCTGTTGATAATTATGCTGCTGCTTTCTTAGAATTGTATAGAAGAGTAGAGCATGGATCTTTCTAATTCCCTACTCACTTCAAAGCTTACAAATTTGTGAATAGACTTTTATCTAAATTATATATTAATATCAAATCCCATAATAATGCTATTTGAAATAATACTATCAACTATACTAAAAATTATGAACTAATATATCATAACACTAATATTATAATCTCTTACCTTAATAAATACATAGTATCTGCTTAACTAAATAATTAAATAGATTAACTTGCTTAAAGTCTTCAAGTTTTAACTCAATAGTTACAATAAATGAATACTAGATCTCGATGAAATCCAAGGAATAATAATAACTATCAACAACTTCAGACTAATCAACCTCAAACTTACTAACTAGGACCTTGACCTCAAAGGCCAAATAATTTTATCTGTAACCAATATAGACAATCTGAATATACTCATAAGACTTGCTTTCAAGTTCAAAATATAAACTATTAAAATATTATACCTTCTGTTGCCAACTCTATAAACTCTATAAATCCTATAAATCCTGTACTAAATAATTAGCAACTTGCTTAACCTAAACAAGCTTCACAAATCAACTAACTCTTGCAACTTCTTATCCAACTTATATCTAATAATCCTGTACAGCAATTTTAACCTCAACCTATAGTTTAACCTCAGGCACAAGTACTACCTATTAATCAACAACAACAGCAAGCCCAACCTCATTATCTAATACAGCAAACTCAGATACAACCTCAAGTTCAACTACAGTAAAAAGCTCAATAACAACAACAATAGCAACAATATTTAAACTAGGAGGTGTACCTCATAAGAGTAAGTGTACAGCTTAATCTACAATTCTTTCTAATATAATAACTCTGTAAATATATCTTGCAAAAAGGCAATGAGTTAACCAAGGTAAAAGAACTGATAATTTAAATTAAAAGGAAATAACCAAGAATATTAAACAAAAAGAAAAAGCAGTAAAAAAGAAACCAGCTGCTATGTTACCTGTAAACCAAATAATTACACTCTAATATAATAATAGACAACTTAGTAGAAGTTTAATTAATACAAATCTAAATAAAGCAATAGAGGAAAAGTCTACTTCTTTATACTGTGATACTACTATTAAATATATTAAATTCCCTCTCATTATTGACTTTGGATCAGCTAGAAGTATAATATCTCTAAATTTACTAAAGAATCTAGATATAGAAATAATTCAAGCCTCTAGAATAGTAATAATTAATATAAAGAGTGAATGCTGTTGACCTCTAGAAGCAGTCTCTGATATTCCTTTAGAAATAGGTAGTCAAATAATTCTCTTTAATACTATAATTACTAAGTCTAACTCCTATAGTGCTATTATAGGAAATGACTAGTTAAGAAAAACAAAGGCAAATATAAATTACAAGAATAATACCAAAACTATATACTGGAATAATAAAGTAATTACTATTAAAATCAAATTACAACAACTCTCTTACTATAAAGTTAGTATTGAAGTTTCTAAAATGCAAAAGGTCAAACTAATAGTAGAGGATAAAATAGTAGAATCATATGATGAGGAAGAATATGAAGAGGACTTTAATTTTAGTAAAAGCTTATTTTGCTATGATGAAGAAGAAGCTATAAAAATTAAATAGAAAATCTATAAACAAGTCTATACTGAATTCAATACTGAGTTATACTATAACAAACTTGAGCTAAAGTCTAAGAATGAATTAAAGAAACTGGATAAGAAAACATATAATATAGGTGAATTGAAGCTTTAGGATAAGAAATATTTTTAGAATTTATAAAAAGATATGATGATCTATTCATTTAGAAACCTTATAAATTTGGAAGGACTAAAGCTATAACTTATACTATCACTATGGATGCAATATCTATTAAACAAAACTTCTATTGTACCTCATATAAAAATTAGCAATTCATTAAGAAGGAAATTTAGGAAATGCTCAAGCATAATCTAATTGTACCTAGCAAAAGTCCTTGGACTTCTCTAGTAGTAATAGTTAATAAAAAAAATAGAAAATAATGTTTCTGTATAGATTATCATAAATTGAATACTACAACTAAAAAGGATAACTACTCTCTCCTTCAAATTGATAACCTATTAGAAGTCTTAGTATATTTTAAATAGTTCACTAGTTTGAACATAGCTAGTAGATATTGGCAAATACCTATGGAACTTCAGAACTAGGAAAAAACAGCCTTCATAACTCAGTTTGGTATTTATAAATTCATAGTCAATCCTTTTAGGTTATATAATGTACTAGTAATATTTCAAAAGTTAATAGATACTGTCTTAAAGGACTTGCTTTGAAACTTTGTAGTAGTTTATTTGGATGATATTAACATTAGATCAAAAACATTTGAACAAGACTTGGAATACTTTAAACAAGTGTTTAAACATCTCAAGGATGCTAGTTTAAAGTTGAACTCTGAAAAATACTTCTTCTTTAAGCAAAAACTACTCTTTTTTGGTTATATAATTAGTGAAAAAAGTATTGAAACTAATTCTTCTAAAATACAGATTATACAAAGTTACCCTATCTCTCAAAATACTATTCAACTCTAAGGATTCTTAGGCTTTACATCCTACTACTATAAATTTATAAAAAACTTCTCTAAAATAGCCAAACTCTTGAATAGATTACTTAAAAAGAAAATGAATTATATTTGGACTAATGATCAACAAAATGCCTTTTAAAATTAAAGAACTGTTTAATAACTTCACCTATACTTATCTACTCTAACTTTGAAGAACTATTTTTGATCTATATTAATGCATTAACTATTGCCTTAGGAGCAATACTCTCTTAAAAAGATAAGGATAATAAAGAATATGTAATAGCCTATGCTAGTCAAACTCTAAATCTCTATAAGAAAAATTATTTGATTACTGAACTAAAATATCTAGCAGTAATTTGGTCTATTAAACATTTTCATTATTATTTGCATAGCAAAAATTCACTATTATCACTGATTACTCTGCATTAACTCATCTCAAAAATATAGTTAACCCTTTGGATGCCTTTGATATTGAATAATAGCTTTAAATAGATATGATTTTGATATGGTTAATTGATCTGAATATGTGTATTCAAATATAGATCTACTAAGTAGAATACAACTTTAGGAAATAACTTCTCTCTAATTTATTAATTAGATATTATCTAGCAAACACTACTAACAGATACTTATATTGATAACAATGAATTATAAACTCAAACACATATTATATACTAGTACAATTTCTTACTAATCATACTCTGCCTAATAATTTGAATAAGGATGAACAAAGGAAAATTAAAAACAAAGCTTAATATTTCATAGTAGTAAATAGACTACTCTATAAGCAGAATAAAAAAGAATCTATTTGACCTTTTAAAATAATAAAACATAATAAAGTAAAAACAATTTTATATAACTTGTACTCTAATTCTCTTGCTGAACACTTTGGAATTGATGAAACTTTTAAACAAACAGCTCTTAAATATTATTGGTCTCAAATATTTGAAGATATTAGGACCTATATACAATTTTGTAAGAAATACCAACAAAGAGACAAACTCATTCAAACTGAACCTCTAGATTCTATAAAAGTTGAACAACCTTTTAATTGAATAGGAATAGATATTGTTAGACCCTTACCTACAACTAAACAAGGCAATAAGTATATAGTAGTTGCTACTAATTACTTAAACAAGTAGTCTAAAGCCTGAGCTCTAATCAATGCTAAAGCTACCTTAGTTATACTATTCTTCTATGAGAATATAATTTGTTGACATAGATATCCTAAGGCTTACTAACTAATAGAGGAACTCATTTTGTAAATGAAACACTAGACTCTCTTTGTAAATAATTAAAAGTAAAGTATAAGCTCTCTTCTGTATATCATCCCCAAACTAATAAACTTGTTAAACTTTTAATAGAACTTTGTGTAAAACTCTAGCAAAGTTTTCTAATGAAAACAAGGATAATTAGAACTTATATATACCTTTAGCTCTTTTTGCCTATAGAACTATGAAGTATAATACTACTAGGTATGAACCCTTCTATCTTGCCTATGGATGTGAAGTAACTCTCTCTGTAGAATTTCAAGTTGAAACTTTAAACTCTAAAACATAAAGAGAAGATGACCAACAAGATTTACTACGAAGGATATACTAACTAATAAAAAAATTACAAGAGAACCAAAATCAAGCCTAAAGTAATATTGAAAAGTTACAAGCTTATCAAAAGCAAAGGCATGATAATAAACTCAAGTAAGTAATAAAATACAAAGTGAATGATCTGGTATTACTTCATAAAAGTAAACTTAAAAGAAGGCAAAAGCTTATTAACTTTTGAAAAGACTCTACTATATATATAAAATACTCACTAATGAAGCTTATAAGTTGAGAACTATAGATCAAAAAGTTTTCAAGGACTCTGTAAATAGTAATAGGTTAAAATTGTATTATCAACTTACCTTACTTGAACCTATAGTAGTAATAGAGACCAATTAAGCTTGAAGTTCTTAAAAGCTAAGCATCACACAAATTTTATTTAGTATTCATTTAGTAGTTTAGTGACTAATTGTTCTGATATCTTAAAAAGCTATAACTACAATATTATTTATTTTAGCTATTAATTTTATTTATTTATTTTATTCTTTTCTATATTTAGTTTAGTTTACTAATTATCTTTTATTTTATTATTTTTCATATTTTATATCTTATATTATTTATATTTTATCTTATATTTTATATTCTATTATCTTTCATTAGATATAATAATAAAGCTGAATGATTGTAATAGCTATGTACAAGTGATAGAGCATATGACAATTTTATTTATATTATAATTTTCTATATTTAGAAATTATTTATCACAGATCTAATAATTAACACTACTAGAAACTGAATTTGTACAAAAAAATCTAATGAACAATTGAAGCTCTATAGACCACATAATAAAATTAGAAGAAAAAGAAAAATCTTGCTATAAAATTTTAGAAGTTTTTAGAAGATCATAGAAAGTCAAATACTATGATTACAAATCCTGAAAAGTTATAAAAAAATTTAAAAATTTAAAGAATTGTTTAATGATAAGGAACTAATTCTTTATAAAAAGAGTTAAAGTTTTGCTCATTCTAAACAACAACTTATTGTTAAAAATCTTAAATCATTCAAATATAAACTTCTAAACAATAAAATAGAATCTCTCTTAGATATTACTCAGCTCATAATTCAATAACTTCAAGAGGAACTTCAAGGTATTGATCCAAATACTATTCTAATTATTACCTCTAATTAGATAACCTATTAAAGAAAAACTTCTAATGTTGAGAAAACTAATCCTTTAACTGATACTCAAAGGATTAGGCAAAAACTTGCTCTATATTTTGAAGATTTGAACAATTCTAATATAGAACTAAGAATATAGTAGCAGTTAATAATAATAATAAAAAAAAAAAGATTAAATCTATATAATATAAAATCAAACTCTTTGAAGATAATGATAGGCAAATCTTTAAATAGTTGAAATACTGTTATTGTCTAGCTAAACTCCTTTGTATAGACAATTAGAGTAATTATTCAGCAAATTTTCTTTGTTAGAGATTAGATGTTCAAAAAGGAAAGGAAGCATTAAAAATTAATCAACAAACCTTTGAATTATATAATGTTCAAGAAATTTAAAACATTTTTTAAGCAAAATATATTAGCTATAAAATGTTAGCTCAAATATATAAGTCTGACTTTAAATTACTCATACAGGAAGCATATAGAATTTCTATGACTGAATTTGGGATCCTTCTATTTCAGAAGAATTTTAATTCACAGAAGCTCATCTCTAAGAAGAAGATGATATCATACTTATAATTTTCTATTTTTTTATTTTTCTTTTATTTTATTCTTAGATTTATTATTTGATTTAGTATTTTTCTAGTATATTTGTTATAGTTTTTATTTATTTTGTTTAGTTTTTGTATTTGTTACCTATACAGAGTGTCAATAGCAATATAGATAAATTTTATTATTTGTTTAGTATAGTATTTTAGTATAGTTTTATTAGTAATAGTTTGTATAATGATTAGTTATAGTTTTTAAATATATTATACAGAAAATTATAGAATAGTCTAGAATGTTATAGAATGTTTTAGAATATTTCAAAATATCTTGAAATCATATAACAACTTCTGAAATCTTACAGAATATTCTAGAACCTTTTAGAACTTTCTAGATATTATTAATTAATAATTAGTAATATGCATTACCTTAACATTATACAAAGAGCACTGTGAATACCATCTTTAATACTATGAATACCATAGCTAAAAATAACTATTGGTCCACTTAAATACTACAAACACTAATATGGATTACTAATCCTTAGCAACTAAAGGTTATAAATATAAGCCTTTTTCTCCTTCAACTTGACATAATGTAGAATTAAAATTATAATAGTTCAAAAAGCAAGATAAATAATAATAACCTTTCTGTTTTGATCAAAAGAAGACTGCTTCTAGCTTATATCAAGAATGCCTGCTTACTTATTTTTGAACTTTAACTATTTTTCATATTCTCCTTTTTCAATTTAGTTTGTGACCTTATTTCTTGCTTCCTTTAGGATTCTTTTTTCTTTGTCAAGCTGTGACTCTTTTTTCTCTAAACTTGAACTTGTATTGTTTTCTTTATTTATAATATATCTATTGTTTTACTTTTTTTTTCTTTTGGCTAATTCCTTTTTTTTTTCCCAGTTAACTATAACTTTACAGTAAAATTTTTAGAGTTTTTCATTAAAGTTTAACTAGAAGGAGTCTATAAACTAGCTGACAATTTGGTTTGCTTTAGAACTTGACTTTACTAGTTCTTTAACTTCTTTAATCTGCTTTTTACAAGTTAGTCCTTGAAGATATTGTTTTTTTTTTTGAATTTTGTCTTCTGGTTTAATTGCTAAGAAGATCCAAGCTTGCTCTCTACTTGATATTGAGATATTCTATTTCTCTAAAGTTTTTTATTTTATTTCTTCTATAATTGTTTCTTCTGTATATTTCCAAATTCTTTGGTATACTACATACTCTGTAAGATAGCTAAAAGTTTCTTTGTTATACAGTATACTATACAGGTTTCACCTCTGTATAGGTCAGGTCTTTATTGAAAGCAGATATTATATATTAGTAGCAGCTTATTCAAGCACTTTATTCTAAACATAAGAGCTTTGCTTATTTTAAAGCTTATGTATTTTATACTCTAATAATTATTGAGCATACTTTATATACTTTTCTAGTTTATATCTTTAACTATACTATTCTTAGGTTTGATATTAATTATATCTTTTGAGCTACTTAATTCTGCTCATTCTGTTTTATATGCTACTGCTATTGTGATATTAATGAAGAATCTAATTAAATAATAAATAAGTTAGTCTTCTTATTTCAGTAATACTCTCAAATTGTCTGAATTTACATCTTCTACTATAATATATCTGTTTGAGTTTAGGCTATCTTTTGCTAAGGTATTTGCTTTATTGTTCTATAAATTGTTGCTGTGTTTTTTAACTTTAATAAAGTTAAAACTTATAATCTTAGCCTTATAGCAATCCTGAATTTAATATATTAAACTATGATTCTTAGATTTGAAGATTTTTTTTATATTTCTAGCTAATCTTTTTTTTGAAGACCTTCTATTGCTGCCTTACTATTTGAGAAAATGGTTAGATTAGTATTACAAGAAGTTGCTAGAGTTGCTATTTAGATTGCACTAAGTTTTGCACGAGTTAAGGAGAGCTATTCTGCTAAACTATAACTAAAACTAATATTGTCTATTATATTTGCACTTTTATAAGATAATATTTAAATTATTCCTATTTTACTACTTTTTTTTTTTTTTATTATTAAGATGACTTATATTGCTGAAAGAATTTTATTAAAATTGCATACAGGATATACATTGATAGTCTCTACTGTTTGTAATTACACAAAGAGTGTACAACAAGCTACATATACAACTTTAGTCATTGTCTAATTTAAGTAGTTCGCTGCACAGGTGATTAGACCACCTGATTGGTTCTACATTATGCTGCTATACCTGTAACTCGCCTGTGAGTTACCTATTTAAATACTCTGTTTATTAACCTATACAGATCCAACCTAATATCATTGCAACACCTAACCGTTTAAGCCAACTAGCTCATTATAGATCTATTTATTCAGAATGACTTAGATCCTCTTGGGATATATTGTACCTAACATATTGTAGATACCGCAGAGCCAGTTAATCTTGAAGCATACCTACTAGAGTGGTCTATACCCATTTTACGGATTCACCTAGCTTAGACTCTTATTGATGTTTGTACAACTCTAGTTTCTACTATAACTCTCTACTAGTTTTTTGTATCTATCTTCTCGAATATTTTACAAGGCAGATCCTTCCAATTCAGTTAGCTACCAAGCCAAGTTGGTGTTACCAATCCTCTCTGTAGAACAGATTTATGTATACCTGACTTGATCTGCATCTTTTGTCAATAGTTTCCTTTCTGGATCAAGTGTTAGCTGATGTGACTATCGAAGGCTGTACTACTTTACCAACTCAGGATTTCTACTATACAAGTCCCCTGCTCATAGATCCTATTAAGATTTATTCGTATAACATTATGTCTTGCCAAATGCCTCGTCACACTTCCAATATCCAGATGATATTGGTACAATATGATTTACAAAGTTACAACACCAGAAATGAACAGAGTTTACCGCATGTTAGGTACAAAGGTCTAGTTAATTATTCAAATTCGTCAATAGTAGGATTTGAACCCCAGACCTCTTGTATGGCGGTCTGGCAATCTAACCACTACACTAAGATCACTAGATCTTATTTTACTACTTTTTATACTCCTTGCTTTTCTATTTATAAATAAACTATCTGTATATATATTTAACTCTTTATTTTCTTTAAGTTTTTATGTGATAGCTATGAGCTCTATTTGAATACTCTTCTCTTTTATTACTCTTTAAATTATTGCTTCTTTTATATTTGCTATCTCTACTTAAACATTATCTTGAATATTATCTAGCTCTATTATACTATCTGAATAATATCTTATATATAATAATAATAAAAATCTTAGCTCTACTATTTTCTTCTTTCCTGAATACTCTTTTTAAATTTTAATACTATTTACTTGTACTTTTCATGATAATGCATTCAGAGCTATTCTAGCTATCTAAACTATAGCTTTTGTATTGAGCTAATTTTGTTTTTAAGATATCACTACTCTTTACTACTTTCCAGTAAACTAGCAGTATTCTTTTTTTATTTTTTTTATTTTGCCAACTATAATATCACTTTCTTTTAATAAGATCTATTCTTTCTTTCTTTTGTCTAAACTTACTTTCTCCTTTTTTATTTTCAGAATAGCCCAGTTTGTGTTTTGTGTTTATATAGAGTTTTAAACTTCTCTTGAAGACTTTACTTTTATAACTTTCTCCTTCAAATCTTTAAAACAGTTTGGTTTCTATTCTTTTAATTTACTTTTCTTTAAGAATTTAATTTGTTGCTACTCAAGCAAGTACTTGCTTCTCTCTTCTAATAGTTGGTTTACTGTAAATAAATTCAGGTTCTTGTTCTCTATAAATTCTTTCACTAATTTGTCTTCAAAAAAACTAGTTATTTTGGAACCTACTATTTCTAAGTTATTTAGTTTCTGAGTATCTTTTGAAATCCAAATTCAATTTTTTTGTATTGCTAATGATATTATATATCAAATTGTTCTTTATTTTGCTTACACTGAACTTGTATTTCTTGTTTAGTAAACTGAATTTGAACTTATATTTCAATTGCATATTTTTTAATCTAAGTTGTATTGTAATGCCTATTTTATCATCTTGGTTTAACTATAAATTTAGTTCTGTAAAATGATATGCTAACTGATTTTGCTATATTAATCTGAGCTCTAAAAGTCTATTTTGACTATATATACTATAAGCTACTAATTTTGCAAGCTTAAGTTTGTTCTTTATTAGTAACCAAATTGGTCTCTATATCTAATTATATTTTGCTTTAGATAGAAATGATATTTGCAATCTATACTCAATACATAGAAGTAAGTTAATAGAAATCAAACAAATTGTTTTTATTGAAATTTTTTTGAAATGTTAAACAACAATAACTCAACAAAAGCTTTATCAAATTTAATAAAAATTTTTTTAAATGAATTCTACAATTAGTAATATTTATTTTAAAAACTTTTTATTAATTTTATAAAGTTTTTGCTAAGTTATTTTTGGTTAAAGTTTCAAAAAAATTTATTTATAAAAAATTTGCTTGATTTCTATTGACTCAACCTTATATAGTAATAATACACTGTTGTTTAAGTAAATAAGTTAATTTATGGATACCTTTTTAAATCTTATTGCTTTGCATATTTTTGTAACTTTTCTTGTTATAATCTTAACATTGTATTTACTGCTTCTTTTTTTAGTAATCTAGACTCCTAGATATCTGATTGCTTCCTTATCTCTTTTTATATATACTGTATTCTTGTTTTTTCTTACTTTAATAAAGAAATCTAAGCTACTATCACTATGTATTTGCTTGTGATTTATTACTAGCAACTCTGGTTTCTTTTTATTAATTTTTATGTAATTTAGTTTGTAGAATTCATTTGCTATTTTAATAATTTTAACTAGTTCTTTTTTTAATTTAGCAATCTATATTGTATAATCATTATATACTAAGACACTTTGCTTCTAGCAATATTTTTGTATTTTATTGAATCTGAGGTTTATCAGCTATTCTAAGCTCATTTTATACTTTAGTTTCTCTTTGCTTTGAATTATACAGAGTAATAGATTATAAAATATATGCTATAGTAATAAGAATACTATTTCATCCTGACCTAAACTATTTTTTGCTAAGAACTCTTAAGTTAATCTATAACTTTTATTTTTTTTGCATTGAATAAACTTAGCAAAATTTTGTTGTATTAGCAGAGATTTTAATTCTCTTTAATACCTTTTCTAATATAGCTAAACTAACTGAATTGAAGGCTTTCTTTATATCTTAAAAGAGTATTCAAAATTTTTTATTTTTTTTTGTACTTTCTTGATAAGATTATTTATTATATGGATAGAGCTATCTATACTATAGCCTGAAAATCTTGTATAATTCAGGCCTTTTAAAATATTAAACTTTGTTAATACCTAGTTTAGACTCTTGCTTACTACTTGTATTACTATTTTTTGAAATGCTTCAAGTAAAACAATTAGTCTAATATTAGATAAATTATAGTTCTAATTTTCTCTCTTAGATATTAGATATAATTGACCAATTTTCTATTTTGTAAGAATATTTCCTTCTTTTATATATCTGTAAATAAATATTAAGAAGATCTTTATATTAGATCACCTGCTTTTTTTATTATAAGGTAGCTAATTTTTTATATATCTAGAGTTAATTTAGACTTAATACTTCTAAATACTTCTTGTCATTCTTGTAGTAGTATTTTCTTATTTAGAGATTCATATATATTGTTACAAATAGTTCTTTATTAATCTGCAAATTTTTTAGATAGCAAAAGATTTTTTATAGTTATTATTCAAGGCATCAGTTTATTTATCAGTAAACAAACAAAATCTAAATCAATAAAATCAAAAATAAAATAAAAAAAAATATTTCTAATAACAAAAACTAAAGAAACCAAAAATAATAAAGAAAAATTATAAAAAAACAAAGTGCAAGAGTTTGCCTAAAAGAAGACTAAAGATATTAAAATATTGTTTATTATTAAGAACTAGAGGGCAGTTATTATTTAGAGAAGTTATTATTATTTATCTTGCTTTAAAAACTATTATGATTTTAATTCTACATTATGTCAAGTCAAGGAAGAAAAAGGTCTGTATTTATAACTTTTGGTTGCTAAGAATTAGTAATCTGTGTTGGTGTTCGCAGTGTTTGAGTGGACTAATAGTTATTTTTAGCTATGGTATTCGTAGTGTTAAAAGTGGTATTCACGGTGCTCTTCATATAATGTTAAGGTGACATATATTACTAATTATTGATTAATAATACTTAGAAAATTCTAAAAGGTTCCAGAACATTCTGTAAGATTCTGGAAGTTGCCATGTAATTCCAAGATATTCCAGAATATTCTAAAACATTTCATAACATTCTAGACTATTCTATAATTTTCTGTATAACATAACCAAAAACTATGACTAATCATTATACAAAACTATTACTAATAAAACTATACTAAAATACTATACTAAACAAATAATAAAACTCATCTATACTGCTATCGGTGCTCTGTATGGGTAACAAATACAAAAACTAAACAAAATAAATAAAAACTATAACAAATATACTATAAAAATAGTAAATCAAATAATAAAACTAAAAATAAAATAAAAGAAAAATAAAGAAATAGAAAATTATAGGCATATCATCATTTTCTCCTTAGAGATGAGCTCCTGCAAATTAAAATTCCTTTGAGATAGAAGGATCACCAAATTCTGTCATTGAGATTCTATATTCTTCCTGCATAAGCAATTTAAAGTTAGACTCATATATTCGAGCTAACACTTTATAGCTAATATGTTTTGCTTGAAAAATATTCCAAATTCTTCAAGCATTATATAATTTAAAGGTTCGTTGAACAACTTTGTATGCTTCCTTTTCTTTTCGAACATCTAATTTCTAGCAAAGAAAATTTGCTGAATAATTACTCCAATTGTCTATACAAAGGAGTTCACCTAGGTGATAACAGTATTCCAACTGTTTAAAGATTTGTCTATCATTATCCTCAAAAAGTCTAATTTTGCGGCATATAGATTTAATCCTTTTCTCTTTATTATTACCATTAACTGCTACTATATCCTTAAGTTCCATATTAGGATTGTTTAAATCCTTGAAATATAGAGCAGGTTTTTGCCTAATCCTTTGTATATCAGTTAAAGGATTAGTTTCCTCGACATTAGAAGTTTTTCCTTAATAGGTTACTTGATTAGAGGTAATGATTAGGATGGTACTTGGATCAATGCCTCAAAGTTTTTCTTGAAGTTGTTGAATCATGAGTTGAGTAATTCCTGGAAGAGATTCTATTTTGTTGTTTAGGAGTTTATATTTGAGTTTTTGATATTTTTAACGATAAGTTATTGCTTAGAATGAGCAAAACTTTGACTCCTTTTATAAAGAATTGATTCCTTATTATTAAACAATTCTTTAAATTTCTAAATTTTCTACAACTTTCTAAGATTTGTAATCATAGTGTTTGATTTTCTATAACTTTCTAAAAACTTCTAAAATTTCTGAGCAAGATTTTCTTTTTGCTTTTAATTTTATCATGTAGTCCATAGAGCTTTGATTGTTTCATTAAATTTTCTTGTACAAATTTAGTTTCTAGTGGTGTTGATTATCAGATCTGTGATAAATAATTTCTAAATATGGAAAATAATAATATAAATAAAAGTGTTATGTGCTCTATCACTCGCACATAGCTATCACAATTATCCAACTTTATTATTGTGTCTAACAAAAGATAATAGAATATAAAATATAAAATAAAATATGAATAATATAAAATATAAAATATAAAATAAAAAAAATAATCAGTAAACTAAACTAAATATAGGAAATAATAAATAAATAAAATAGATAAAATAAATGAAATTGTAGTTACAGCTTTTTAA
>CAJVPM010000765.1:0-14904 GCA_910592325.1 Scutellospora calospora
ATATGATGATTACAGGTAATTATATGCAGTAACTTTGTCATTACTTTATTGTTACAGTATATAATTTATTTAAAATATTTATTTTATTATGTATTAGGGGATTTAACTCCTATTTCTTCATGGATTTCAACTGAAAATACTACAATAATGGTCTTAATGATTCTAATTTCATTCTTTACACTAATTTACTTGATGAATTTATTTATTGGAATTATTAGTAATTTAATTCGTGATAAAGATATTAGAAATATTTCTTATTTGATTTTAATCGCTGAGGTATTTTTTTTAATAGTTAGCTTAATAAAATTCTATAATTTAATCTATAATCGATAGCATTTTTTGTTTAGATCCTTAACGAAGTTGAGTTGTTTTATATGTTACCACATCAGCGAAGAAAAGAAAATTGGTTCCCAAATACTATGTAAGTTATTTAATTACATGTAAAAACAAACCTTATTTTATTCATTTATTTATACATTTTATATTTATATTAAAGCTTCTATGGATGTCATACATATAAACTTCGAGAGCATATAATAGATATTCAAAACAAAGGTATCAAGCCTTATCTTTCAAAAAATCTTAAAATAGTTCTTCAACTCCCTGAAGAACAACCCGATATTAAACAAATGGAAGATATAATTATAAAGCAGGCTAAGGATATTGAAGATCTAAAAACAACAATTGACGATATAAAATCATCGCAAGATAAGGCATTTAAAGATATAGAAAAATCAATAATTAACATTGTTAATAAATTAGAATAGATAATCTTAATTTAACAAAATATTTAGATATATTTAGTATATAAAATAAAAAAAATTTATGTAATTATTTCTTCTATTTTCAATAATTTAATTTATAAATAATAATTGCCGAAATTCAAATACCATGAAAATTATATAGTGTGATAAGACGATCCTTATCTCTCAATACTAAACAACACTAATCTACAGGACCTACGGGCGGCTTAGTCGTTAGAGGCGTGTTAGATTTGGCGAGTGGTTTGGATGTCCGTAGGTAAGTACTTCCTTTGTTATGTCTTGGGTTTCTTCTAACGGGAAGTTTCAAGAACACGGAACCCAGTGATCATCACATCACAAGATCAAACACTCGACCTAAGTTAGGGTTAGTGTTAGGGTTAGTTTAGGCGGCCGATTTATTAGTGCTGGTAAACAAATGACGTCATTGCATGATTTCACGTGATGTGATGATCACTGGGTTCCAGTGATGGTGAATGACTTGAAATGATCCAAATAACTCAAATAACAAATGACTAGTGTCACGGGGAGTTTTGACACGAGATAGCAATTATTACCAAATTTAGTATAATTGTAAATAATGTAAAAATTGTCAAACCGGTAATAATTGTTAATCTCGTAACATCTGTAAAAACCGTCAAGAATGTAAATACGGTAAAATTGGTTTATCGTGTAAAAAATGGAAAATAAGAAAAATATGTAAATAGTGTTAAAAATGTAAAGAACCAAAAGTTATAAAAGACCTTTGGTTTTGCTCTTGTAAAGAACAACCCTCGGGTTTCAAATATTAAATAAATATTATATAAATTAAATTGATCTTTTTTTATTAAATAATCAAATTCCGTTCTTTATTATCTTCACAAAGTTACATCGTTAAATAAATTAGTTGCATAAATTATTGCTTTTTCTTATTCAATAAAATCTCCGATCATTAAATTCGTGATTCACGTGACCCACCCCGGTAGAACCCTTGTATCCTCAAACCCGGCCCTCGTTAATTACATAACCCCTTGCATAATCAAAGAAATAAGTTGGTGATTTGTATAAGGAACGATTTAGAGAAAGCTATAAGATAAGAAGGGACTTATCTTACTCGACCAAATCGTACGCCTCAGCCGAGAGAGCCTTAACCGCTTAGATATTTCTTTACGTTACGCAAGAAACTTGATTCCGGACCGACAGAGTCGGATCATTTTGTTGTTGTTTGTTGGTTGATATTTCCGCCGGTAACAGTACGTACGTAGGATTATACATATTCAATAAAATTTATTATTAAATTTTGAATACGTATAATATTTTTACACTTTATTCATTCAAATTGTTAATAAATACATGTAAAATTGGCCCTTTTAATATGGGTACTCCATATAACAACGCCAATTCTCGAAACTAAGAATAGAGAAAAATAAAAATCAATTAATACTAAAAATATTAGTATACAATATTGCGCTAGTGTACAGCAAACCATGCTTAGATTATATATAATTTGTATCAAATACGTATACTCTAATCATGGTTTTGCTGAAGTCAACTAATCTGAGCACAAAAATCTATTGTAAAATACCGGAGATTTCCGTTTCGTCATGACAATTTCCGCTTTGACTTTTTATCAGTCGGAAAATTTCTGAATATGATATCATATCTACGTATGTATATAAATATTATAATATTATTATTAAAAAACTGCTACATCCGGCTGTTTTCCAAGTTCCGGTTAAAATAAACACCTCCGGAGAAAAAGCGCATCCGGAAATTTTGTGCCTGTAATTACTTGCCCAAAACTTGACAGCTTACGACACTAATATTTGTTGATTGTACCTCTAGGGTCAAGCTCAGATATTACCGTATATGAGTGCCGCCAAATTTCCATGCTTTAATTTTGGCGAGCTCATAAGTATAATGTAATTTATGCTTTCCTTTTTAGTATGACCCATCTAACTAAAATTAGTATTGTGATTGTCTAAGCCCATTTGTATGAAGCCATTTCAATAAGGAAATAGCTCATATTTAATAATATCTCTTTCGTTAAGTTCCAACTAATTAGTATTCAAGCATCGCCTTTACATAAATACTATACTTACGCTAGACGCTATACCATTCAGTTTTACGACTAAAGTAGCGTCGCTCTCCCAAACAGTCGTTACAATTCGTATCTACTGCAATTATAATATGTCAAAATAATTGTATGTCAAATTTATTTGTTCGAATTAAACTCTTAAATTTTTATTTAAGAATTGCTAAATATATAAGAGATAAATGGCCGAATCCTAATAATACTATGAGAAATAAAAGGTGGCGTTTATTTCACAGAAAATCAATTGACAGAATTCTACTTCACAAAAACTAATTCATAAAAAATTATATTTTATAGACAAATTAATTTAAGAAAGGTTATTTCACAGACAGATTTATTTCATAGACAGTTCATTTCACAGACAATTTTTTTATAAGTTTAAGTTTAGGGTTTAAGGTTAGAGTATTTTATAGTAAAAAAAATTGTCTATGAAATGAACTGTCTATGAAATGAATTTTTCTGCAAATAATTTTTTCTATAAAGTAATTTGTATATGAAATGAAATTTTTTGTGAATTGATTAAACTATCAAGTGGTTTTCTGTGAAATAAAACGAATTCCGTACGTACTATTACTATTATGAATTGGGAGAGCAGACAACATTGCACAGTTTAGCTACAATAGTTAATGTGGTTTGGACGCGTTGGTATCTCACTCAACTAGTTGAGATTCGAGTATCAATGATGGTTGGGAATAAAGGAAGGCAAATCATTATTTTATGTACTTTATCAAGAAGGACGTGAGCTCCTCTTTCACAAGTCTCTTTATATTAAATGAGACAGCCTGTGTTTTATACATTTCATGATCTTAAGAGACCTGACCCGCTTGAGGCTTCGTGCTGTCACTTTAGCCTTACATAGCCTTTACATAAACTAAAATCATAACAGTACATACGTACGTATTTTTAATATTTATGAATTAAATTAAAAAAAAATAAATAAATAAAAAAGATACATTTATGTTCGTCAAATTATATATAAATAATATGCATAGTTTTATTAAAATTTTATAGCGTAAATAAAATATTGAGATTGTCATTTAATACCATCTTTTTTATATAATACCTCACATGTAAAATATTTTTTTTTTTTTTTTTTACTTAGGTGATCTTGCCCTTCATTTTATTAGAAGAAATATTAAAAAATATTTAGACAAGTACATAATAAAAAAAAAAAACTATTCTACTTTTAAAACTGCCTTCCTTATTGTAATTCTGGACTCACTCAGCTGTCTAAGAGATGCCTAAGTGCGATCTGTCACAGCAGCATTTTCTTCCTGAGACTAAACATATGTTTAAACATACCCATTTAGACTCTATCAAAAGAAGGTTACTACCAGCCCATATCAAGAAAGCTTATTTAACTTTAAATTTTAATTATTTCTTGTGATCTGCATTTTTGATCCATCTTGAGATTTGGTTATTTGAATCTTTTAGAATTTTTTCTCTTTTCTTAGCTACTGATTCTTTCTTTTGAGAATTTTCTAGAGAATTGTTCTCTTTGTTTGCTAGGCTAAATCTAGACTGTTTTTCCTTTTTTCCTTTTTTCTTTTACATATTGATCTTATTTTCTTTTTTCTAACTTGTTATAACTTCACAGCAAAACTTCCATAATTTTTCATAAAAATTAAACTAAAATCTATTGATAAACCAACTTATTGTTTAGTTGGCTTTAGATCTAGAGCTTAGTAATATTCTAATATTGTTGGTTTGTTTTTTGCTTGTGAGGCCTCAAAGGTATAACTTTCTTCATTTAAGCTTTTTCTCTAAGTTTGTACCTAAGAGTGTGCTTGCAAAAATAGGACTTGATACTGATAGATCCCATTCTTCGAATATTTTCAAATCTAGTTCCTCTATTATTATTTCTTCTGTATATTTCCAAATCTCTTGATATAACTTACAAGTAGCTAGGTGGCTAAAAGTTTCTTCTGTTTTGTAGCATATTACACATATTTTACCTTTATATAATTTAGATTTTTTTTGGTAACATATGTTATGTGTTGGTAGTAACTTATTCATGCATTTTATTCTAAATATTAAAGCTTTACTTTCTTGAGACTTGTGCACTTTCTGTTTTGATTTTTCTTTAATATATCCTATATATTTGTCTAGTTTATAGTCTCATTGTTGTTAGTTACTAGTCTTATATTTATTAGCTCACTTGTATTATTTAATTTTGCTTATTCTGTTTTGTAAGTTATTGCTATTATAATATTTATGAAAGCTCTTATTGAGCAATTAATCAAATTGCTTTTCTATTTAGATAAAACCTTAATTTTATCAGTATTAACATCTTTTGGCTTAACTATTTTGTGTGAGTTGAGACTGAGCTTAGCGAGCTTGTCTGCTTTGTTATTCTATAAGTTGCTAATATAATCTTTGATCTTGAAAAGTTCTAACTCAATATTTTTCACTTTGCAGTATTTTCTTATTTGTCTAATTAAGCTTCTATTCTTAGTTTTAAATAGATCTTAAATACTATTTGAGGATTTGTTACTTAGTATTCCTTCAATTGCTACTTTGTTATCTGAGAAGATCTTAACTTGAGTATTACATAGTACTGCTAATATTGCTATCCAGATTGCTCTGAGCTATTCTACTGTTAAAACATATATTATCTAAACTATTATTATATCTATTATCTATTACTCAACCTATTCCTATTTTCTTTTTTCTATTATCTCCTATTTCTTCACTTGCTAATGATCTATCTGTATAAATATCTAACACCTTTTTCCTTTTTAGCTTTTCTGCTATCTCTTTTAAATCTTTTTAAACATTTTTATCTTTAATTACTCTTTATATTATTACTTCTTCTATGCTCGGTATTTTTATCTAGATGCTATTCTGAATTAGAAGTTCTTCTCTTGAATATAGCTCAAATTTGTTAATATAGGCTAAAACTAGTAGTTTTAAAACAAATATGCCTGTTTCATCTCTTGTTGCTTTGCTGACAACTTGGTACTACTTGCTTATTAGCTTGCTAATTAGACAATTAATATTATTCTTTTTTACTAATACTACATCCTTTGTATTTTGCTATGCTTGCTCGAAGTATATTTCCTAGGTCTATACATTTCTAGTATGCTAATGTGAATTTTCCTTGGGTCTTTCTAACTATTTTTTCTACTATCAGTATATTTTCTTTCTTTAAAATAATACATTCTTTCTTTCTTTTATCTGTACTAATTTTTGTCTAATTGATTTTAATGCTTCTTAGTTTGTGCTTTAAGTTTTGAAGTTCTCTACAACTTCTCTTAAGCTATGATCTGCATAAACTTCTCTTTCAATTAATTTGAACTAGTTTGGTTTGCAACCTTTTCTCTCGCAACCTCTTATTGATTTTATCTGATTTCAGAAGAGTAATTTGTTTTCTTTCTCTTCTAGTAACTGATCTATTGTGAATATATTTAGGTTTCTGCTATCTATAATGTCTCTTAAATCTTTGTCTGATAGTAGCCTAGATAACTCGATGCTTTTTACTTCTATATTGTTTGTATCTATATGAGTTTCTTGAAATCAAAAACCAAGTTTAGCTATACTTTTGATAAGGTTATACGTTAGGTTGTCTTGGGTTCTTACTGAGCTAAATGTATATTTCTTATCTAGCAGACTATATTTGAATTTACCTTTCAGTTAAGTATCTTTTAGTCTGAGCTGAGTAAATTTCTCTATGCCAACCTTTTGGTTTAAACGTATCATTAGTTCTATAATATGATGTACTAGTTGATTTTGCTATATTGATCTGAGACCTATTAATTTGTTATAGCTGCAAATACTATTTGCTACTGATTTTGCTAAGTCAATTTTGTTTTTGATCAGCATCCAAATTAGTCTCTGTATTTAGTTACATTTTGGTTTTGGTAAGAAAGATGTTTGTAGCCTATATTCAATGCTGAGTAATAAAACACTATTATTTAGATATATTAGCTGACCAGCTATTACTTTTTTGAATTTTACTGCTTTGCACATTCTTGCTACTTCTTTTGTGATGATTTTAACATCACATTCACTTCCTCTTTTTCAGATATCCAGACTCCCAAGTATCTTATAGCTTCTGTTTTCCTTTTAACATAGACAATATCTTTATTCTTTTCTACTTTTATTGCAAGCCTTGCATCTTCTTTGTTTTGTTTTGTATTTAGTATAAGTAATTCTAATTTTTTCTATTAATTTTTATATCATTTAATTCGTAGAATTTATCAGAGATTTTAATAATTTTATAAAGTTCTTTTTCTGATCTGGTTGCTCATGTAGTGTCATCTGCATATGCTAGAACATCTTGTCTTCAGCTCATTTCTTGAGTTTTATTATAACTTAAATTTATAGACTATTTTAAACTCATTTTATAACTTATCTTCTTCTGGTCTTAAATTACGTATAGGAGCAAATCATAGAAGATTTGCTATAATAGAGGTAAGATGATTTCTTCTTGGTCTAGACTATTCTCTGCTATGAATTCTTGTGTTAAGCCATAACTCATGATCATTTTAATTCTTCTTATATTAAATAGGTTAAGTAGAAAGGTTCTTGTAATTTTTGAGAGTTTTATTCTTTTTATGCTTTTTCTAGTATAGTTAGACTTACAGAATTGAATGCCTTGTTCATAACTTGAAAGAGGATCTAGATTTCTTTATTTTTCTCTCTTGTCTCCTCTATTAGATTATTCATTATCCTTTAATCTGTAGGCTATAGCAGGCAAATTTGCTTGCTTAATAGTCTAAATATAGTAATGATCTACTTTTTTAAAAAGTTAAAATTATTAAATAAAAATTTATATATAATTATTTGAAAATAAGGATTATATTTTAGTAGTATTTATTTTTATATTATAAGATAAAAATTTTGTATTGTATATAAGCTAAAAATAGCTAATTTTATGAAAAAATTTTATTCAAAAATTTTATTAGTATTTTTAGATGAACTTTTTTAATTTAAGTTTTAGAAATATAATTCTTAAAGCAATTTGATAAAACTTTTAAAGGATTACAACTTTAATTATTACAACTTTTGTAATTTACTTGTAAAAATTTAGACTTGTATTAGAAGTAAAAATTTTTTTTAGCTTCGGAAATATATAAAATTTAAAAATTTTAGAACAAAAATTTTATAGTAAAAATTTTTAAAACAAAACTTTAAAGTCTTGTTACTTTAAAGATTTCTAATAAATTTGAAGAAGTTTCTTAATAAAGTTAATAAAACAGATATTTAAAATTATTTTTTAATTAGTAAATATATTATTAAAATTAATATTTAAAATTTTTATCTAATTGTAAAAAATATTAAATAAGTTAGCAGGCAAATTTGCTTGCTCTACAGATTAAAGGATATGAATTGGGCTGCTTGTGCTGCTTTCTAATAGACCTGTAATATTTGGACCTTTTAGAATATTAAACTCTGTAAATACTTTGTCTAGTCTCTTGCTTATTATGCATACTACTACTTTTCAAAAAGCTTCTAGAAGCACAATTGGTCTGATATTAGACAGATTATAATTTCAATTTTCTCTTTTAGGAATAGGGTATAATTGACTAATCTTCCACTTCATAGAGATGTCTTCTTTTTGGATCTATTTACTTGCTAAAGCTAAGAAGACCATTTGAGCTATGTGGCCTATTTTTTTAATTAGAAAGTAGCTAATTCTAGTTATATCTGGTGCTAATTTAGACTTGACGTACTTGAAGATCTCTTGCCACTCTTACTCTGTTGCTTCTCTACTAAGTATTAAGTATATTTCTTTATTTATCTTATCTATAGATCTGTATGCTTCGATCTTTTGCTTATAAATTTGTTATTCTTAATCTGTCTTTTCTAAAATTGTTTCATGAAGTGATTTTTCACCTCTTGTTATACCTCTTCTTCTTCTATAAATAAGACTAGTTCTTCCTCACTTCCCACTATAACTCTGTCTAATTTAATTTTGTTTAATAATCTTTCTAGAAGGCTACTTAGCATATGCTTTAATTCACATTGAATTGCAGCATATTTGTTGTCTATATACTTGTTTATTTCTATTAGACCTTCTTTTTTTCTCTCTTATTACGCCTTAGTATATATTATCTTCTACTATGTTTTTAGATCTTTGTCTCTTTGCTCTGTCTAGCTTCTTTCTACGATTTCTTCTATTTCTGTATTTAAGTCTTCATTAAGTTCTTTGATTTTATTTGACTAATAAAATCTTTCTTCTTTAGCTATATATTTGCTTTTGTTTACTATACATACATGATAAAGCTTACCTAATATTCTTAGTTTTTTTAGAATATCATCACTTTCTTTTGGTTCTTGTTGTGAACAGATTTCTATTTTAATATTTTTACTTGGGAGTAATTTGTATGCACTACTAAGTATGCAATCTAATATTGTATCCCAAAGCTTGTCTATACTTTTTCCTTCATACTACGTCTTTATGTCATAGTTTTTAGGACAAAAGGCTAGTTTTTCTTTAAGCATTTTGTCTAGCTTTATGCTGTATACTTCTTATTCCTCTTTTGTTACGTTTTCTAATTTTAAAATATATTTTTTCTTTTTCATCCTTCTAGTACATGCTTTAGATCTACTTTTTTGTATAAAACCTGTTACTAACTATGCTGAAATGATCTTGTAATCACTCCCTATAATACATTCTGCATCTAGTATTCTGCAGTTAATGAGATCATGGCTTAGATTTTTTAAGACCCAAATATAGTCTATTCTTGTACTAGACTTTCTATTAGACTATATGTATTCTTTTTCATAGGGATGCATAAGTCTGAAAGTATCTTCACAGTTTGAGTTCTCTAACTATACCAAAAGTAGAAGCTTTCAAGCTTTTTTTGAGTCTTCATTGCTTTAATCTAAGTCTTTAGATCTGATGTCATTGAAATTACCCATAATAATAATCTTAATACCTCTTCTCTCATTTTCTCTAATCTTTTTGATAATGTGTTATTGAAACATTTTTTTTGTTTCTTTGTCAATTGGCAGAATATATGCTATTATTACTAAGATCTTTGCTTTCTTAAAGACGAAAAGAATATCTATATAATAGCTACTACATCTTGTTATTCTGCTTATATACTTTTCCTATTTTTTGTCGATTATTAGTCCTACTCCTAAACCTTTTAACTTGTCTTCTTTAGCTAAGGTCTAAAGCTAATATAATCTAAGCTTTTTGCTAAGCTGAACTTTCCTTGTTATTCATCTATATTCATTTGTTAATATCTATAATATTAATTTTTCTGCTTTTGCTCATTTTGTTAGAAGATCAAGTTTTATTAGATTTCTTTTTATTCTATTAATATTGTATGTTGCTATATTTAAAGTTTGAAAGTTTAGGTTTCTGCTTAATTCTTTGTACTCTTCTCTTTATTTCTTCTCTTGCTCTATGTTTCTGGTTTTCTTGTAGTTTAGGTTTTCTTTTGCTCTTTTTTGCTTTCTAAGTTTTCCTTCTTACAAAGTCTGAGCTCTCTGTAGTTCAACTAGTACACTAATTTAAGAGCAATTTGGGGTCTTGTACTCTTAGATACTCTCCTCTTTTCTGTATTTACAGTCTTTTTTTTCTGCAATTGCAATTAGATTTTTAAGCATTTCTCTTATACTTACTTTTTCTCTTCTTTTGTATAAATGAACCTCTTTATTTTTTGAGTATAGTTTTCTTTTTTTTTTATGATTCGTTATTGTATTTCACTTACTTTCTTCATCTATTTTAGAATTATCATATGTTGTATACTCATTCTCACTATTTCGGTATCTTTTTTGAATATATTTAGAGCATTCTCATCTCTGATCTTGTTCTATCTCCTTTCTCTTTCCTAGGCTCTTTATACTTTTTGTTTTACTATTATTTGCAAGAGATATTTGATCTTCTTAGTGATCTTTGTCTTCATAGAAGTCACTTCTACTTGCTGCCTATATGAGTCTGTTATTATAATAATAAACTGCAAATCTTGAACAGTCTATCATATCTTCTTTGTTTCCAAAGTATACAGTTGCACTTCTTCTGTTGTTGTCATTAATATTTTTGAATATATGCAAAGCTTTAGCACTAGTTCATTTAATTTGTCTCATTAAAAGTATCTCATTTATATCTTCTAGTAGGTCAAGTAATCTTCTAGTATACTTGTTATATTCTTTGAGTTTATTGCTATTGCTTGTTCTAGTAGAAACACTTACTAAACAGTTCTCTCCAAATAGTATATACAATAAGTTTTCTAGCTCTTCTGCAACTGTAGTATCTAGTATTAAATCGATTGCTACTCTTGTTTTGCCATATATTTCTTTAATTATTTTAATATAATTAACTCTTCTGAAATGTCATATATTTTCAAAAATTTGTAATCTTTTTGTTTAACTTGGAAGATCCCAAACTGTTATTACATTTCTGATATTATTCATTGCTTTTGTTTCTGTTTGTTAACTACTATTAGAATTCTTTCTTTTTTCAGAAAATGTTCTTCTTTTGTTATCTTGTGCAGATTTCTTTTTTCTAAGGTTGTATACTTCTAGCTTTCTTTAGGCTTGTTTCTCTCTTTTGGCTTATCATTTTCTTCATTATTCGCTTTGTCTTTAATTAGTACCTTTTTTGTTTTCTCTTTAGTAGCTTTTCTACTGTTTCTGTTATTACTTTTGCTTTCTAATACCTTTTGTACTAGCTCGTTGTCTTCAAATAGAATGTTGTATCACTTATTTGCTTTTTTCTTTAGCCTTTCTTTTAGGATTTTAACTCTCTTATAGCAGTTAAAGCTAACGATAACTTATGAGTTCCCATTTATAAAGTACTTTTCAATTTTGCTTATATGTTTGCTTCTGTAAAGAGTTCTTTTTATGAACTTGATTCTCTCTTCTTTAGACCTGCCTGGGAGTGAAATTGATAGTATTTTTGCCTTGTATTCTCCTAGTCTTTCAAATGTGTTCTCATTAAGAGCCTAAAGATTATCTTCAAGAGAGTTCCTATAGAGTTCTTCATATTCTAATACTTCTTGCTCTATTTGTTCTCTTTTTATTTCTTTTATATTATTTGTTTTTGCTCAGAGTTTCTCTAAGGTAAGATCTACTATATCTTCTATGATTTTGTTTTCTACTTGTAGAATATAGACTTCTATTTCTGCTTCAGGTGTTACTTCTGCTTCTTAGTATATTTGTATTACTGTATTTGTAGTACTACTTCTATAGTAATTTTTGGGAACTCTATTAGTTGATTATCTTGGAACAGGATTCCTATTGCTGTTTTTCCTTTGTTAGCCTCCTTTTCTTTGATCCTTTTAACTTCCTGAGTGATGAGAGATTTATAATTGCAGAACGTCTCTTCTTTTTCCTCTTTTTCTTTAACCATTAATAGCTCTTTTTGCTTGTGATCTAACCTAGTCTTTTCTATTTAATATATTCTTCTTTTAATTTATTTTCTTCTTTGTATTGTTTTTCTAGTACTATCTTTTTTTCTCTCTATTATGCTCAGCTTCTCTTCTTCTTTGCTCTTCTGCTATCAAAAGTTCTTGTTCTAGCTCACTAAGTGCTATTTCTAATATCTCTCTTTCTTCTTCAATAATTAATTTTTTCAAAATTTTGTGCTAATTTCTAGTTGTTTTAATAACTTTTTTGCTAATACCTGTGATCCTTGCTACATAGTCATTAATTTTCTCTTAGTTTCCTTCTATTCCTTCTATGACCTTTGTTAATTTTTCTAGATCTTCCTCTTTAAGTATTAATTTAAGCTGACTACTTTTTTGGTTTTTACTAGTTGGTTCTCTTCTATTTTCTCTAATTAACTTATACTTCTTTGGTTTTTGTATATCTATTCTTCTCTTGATTTTATGTGTAAAATATTTTGAAATAACTTTCACTTTTTTGCAAAATTCTTAAGGGTTTGTTCTAATTACTAGTAATTCTTCTAGTTTTGGTTAAGTATATTTCTTTTTTGGGTTTAGCATATAGCTATAATTTCCAAAGTCATGTTTGTTTGTTTACCTTATTTTCTCTGTGATTGTGTAATATAAACTGATTTGTGATACTGAATATTTTCAAATTCTCATTTTTTCAAAAAAAGAGACAGGATTTGGAATTTTTATTTTAAAAGTTCTTCTGATACTTCTTTTCAACTGAAATTTTCCTATTCTTCTATCTTGTTATATGTATTTCTTTGTTCTCCTTTCTTTTTCTTAATGACTTAAGTATTGTTTTCTAATGAGTATTTTGAGTTTTCTTGGTTTTTTTCTTTTGCTCTAGAAATACTTAGAATGATCGATAGAGAGAATTTGGATGTCTATGGATACTCACATGTAAAATATTTTATGCCATATAATTACTTAGAGGGTATATACAAAATATAGCTCCCTAAGATATATCTTTGAATCTTGTTTATAAAAAAAAAAAAACAAATACTATATTGTATATTTAATAACCTCTGAAAAAAATACTAATTTAAGAATAAATATAAATTATGATAATATTACTAAAAAATGATTATTTTTTTGTGTATATTAAATAATTCTTTTAAATTTTGAAATGAACATATTTTACACTGTTATATTAGAGTTTCAAAATAAATAAATAAGTAACATATTTTAAATTATTTTAGCACTTACCTAAATACTAATTTTAGTTATAAGAATAATAAAAACTAATGACTATACTAAACTCAAATTTTGATTTACCTATTATGTGCTCACTAGCTTTTCCTTAGAATCAAGTACCACTATATTAGATTCAGTGAAGGAAATCTGAAAAAAAATTTTGTTTTTTGAGAACATAAAATTTTGAATTTATGTTCTTATTAATAATGTTTTAAAAAATTTTATGTTTTTAAAATACTATTAACTATATTAAAAATTATGTTTTCAGAATGAGAATATAATTTTTATATATTGTATTCTCAAAAATATTTTTATGTTCTTGAGAACATTAAGAATATCAGATTTCTAACACTAATTAGATTAAACAGTTAGTAATGTTGCATAGACATAAAAAGAAAGCTTAAACTCTACTTGAGCTAATACTGTAACATTTAGTCTGAATAGAATAAACTGCTATTTCTATAATATATTCTGCCTGTAAGGTCAAGCTACAATATAAAAATTTAATTCAGTAGTTTATATTACCCTTTATAGTAAAAAAATTTTTGAAGGTCTGGTGATCTTAGTATAGTGGTTAGGTTGCTAGATTACTATATAAGAGGTCTAGAGTTCAAATTCTACTGTTGATAAATAATTACTTAGACTTCTGTATCTAACTTATAGTAAACTCTGTTTCTGAGGTTGTAATTCTGTAAATTATATTGTATTAATATCATTTGGATATTGGAAGTGCAATATGATATCTGAATAATATAATATTGTACAAATAAATATTAATAGAATTTATGAGCAGAGGATCTGTATAGTAGAAATCTTGAGTTAGATGAAGTAGTACAGATTTTGATAGTTAATTTAGTTAATATTTTTTTTTTAAATTTTCAACTCATAGGTTGAGGTGAGGTCTTGTCTCTATTTTTATTTTTGTAAAATATAGTTAAGAGTTTATATGAAACTATCTGATAATAAATTATATGCAAGAATTAAAGCTCAGACAATAGTAAAATAACTAAAACTAAAATAAATACTAAAATTAAAGCTAAATTAGAATTATCTGTGACCTAAACCTACTAGAATAGTCAAGACTCACCTAGATTTGATTAGAAAGAATATAGTTTGTAGAAAAACCATATTTAATCTAATGTATTGGCCAAGCCGAAAGTTTTTGAATAGCAAGTTCAATTAGTGAAGTTTGGTTGTGTTAGAGGGGAGGACTATATGAGTTATAATTGTTTTAAGTTATATTAAAGAGTTGTTGGTTGTTTCTGTGATTTTGTTGAGAGTTTGAGTGTGGTATGTAAATATTATATTGTTGCTTCCAGTTTGCAAATTCAGAACAATAGGGTAGCCATATTTGTTCATAAATTTTTAAGTTAAGTTTGAGGAACAGTTTGATAGTTATCTGTGAAGCTGAGTGGACTGAGTTAGTATATAGTTAAATTGTATAAGTAAGTGAATATGGCAGGAGTCCTTTGAGTGAAGTATATAAGTTAATTATATTAAAGGAGTTTGTAGATAGCTGAAGTGA
>CAJVPM010000766.1:0-14903 GCA_910592325.1 Scutellospora calospora
TATATTCAAGAAATTAACTATTTATAATAAAAATACTAATAATAAAATAATAAGATAAAATAATTAAAACTTATTTTTTAACAGCATAATTTCAAAAAAATTAATGAAAAGATTAGAACTTACTATTCAAAAACTTTCTAATACTATTGTAATCATGACAAATAACAACAGAGAGAGGGCTCTAGGAAAAATAAAAGATGTTAAATTGGCAGTTAGTAGTATCTTAGTATCTACAAGCTTCTAAGTCATAAACTCATCTAATGAAACTATACTGTTAGGTATAGATTAATTCCAGAAAGTTCATGCTTAGCTCTATTTCAATAAGCAAAATTATACTTAGGTACTTAGAAAGGAGACTATGGTCCCTATATACTAAAACTAAAAGGTAAAATTAGAGACTCTTCCAGAACTAAACAATTATGAGAATAGTAACTTCTTTGACAATTACAAAGATTAAGAAGACTTAGAGAAGATCGAGAGTTATCATTCTAATAAGTCTAATTAACAAGAAGAGAACCTTTATATAAATTCCTAGGAAAACAAATCTAGCCTAGCTATTTAACTAACTGCTATTGAAGAGATTCTATTGATAACTATAATCTACTTGACATAATCTTAGAAGAAATGATTAAACAATTAGTTAAGTTAAGATATTGAACTGAAGCCAACAGGAAGAGGTTATTATATTTTAACAAAGTTCTCTAACCTCATCATTCTTAAACTAAATAAGCTAGGACAAGCTACTGAAATACAATATAAGATAGATACAAAAAATGCTAAATTAATAAAACAAATAGCTTACAGAATAGTATTTAATGAACAAATATTTTTGAATAACAAAATTAATAAGTTAGTAGAAAATAATCTAATTTATAAAGTTATGAGCTTCTGGTTATCTACTATGGTTATTGTCTCTAAACCAAATAGAAAGATGCATTTATGAATAGACTATAGAAAACTAAATGCAATAACAAAAAAGAATAACTAACTACTTTTCTGAATAGATAACTTGCTAGATAAACTAGGCAAGTTCAATTGGTATTCTATTTTAGATCTAGCTAGTAAATACTAGCAGATCAGAATAAAATCTAAAGACTAAAAAAAATAGCCTTTATAATATTAAGAGGGGTCTATACCTTTTGAGTAATGTCCTTTAGCCTTTGCAATACTTCAGTCACCTTTCAAAAGGCAATGAATAACATATTGTATGAATATTTAGAGAAATTCATTGAAGTATATTTAGACAATATATTATTTATTCTCTAACCTATCTACACCTTCTAAGTCATATAGAGAAGGTCCTAGTAAAACTATATGAGGCAGGTTTAAGCCTAAATCTAGAGAAATACTCCTTATTCAAAGACTACTTACAATTTCTCAGTCATTTAGTAGGCTAAAATAGAATTAAACCAGATAAAAAGAAGATTATTAAGATCAAAGAATTCCTAGTACCAACTAACTTATGACAGCTCTGAGGCTTTATAGGACTAGTTTTCTATTACTAAAGTTTCATCAAGAGCTTTGCAACTATTGCTAAACTCCTGTATAAATTATTAGAAAAGGGAGTTAGATACAAATGGTATATACAACAAGAATAAGCCTTTTATACTTTCAAGGCTCATCTTATATCTGTACTCATAATTAGATACTCTGATTTTGAAAGGATATTCTACTTGCATATTAATATATCTGGAGTAGATCTAGGTGCAGTATTAGCCCAAAAAGATGAAATAAAAAGAGAATATGTGATAGTATACATAAGCAAAAGTCTTACATAGGCTGAACATAACTACTCTGTAACAGAACTAGAGTATTATACTATAGTATAAGCAGTGGAATACTTTAACTACTACATAGGCTACTAATACTTTGTTATAGTTATAACTATTCTGCAAAAAGTGATTGCAGATATTAATATTAATAGTGTTGATATATAAAATATAAAGAAAAACACAAATTCCTTAATATCTTTTAATTCACTAGTCCAAATTGGATGAAATATATACTATTAGAATTAGCTTACTAAGACAGTTCTAATGAGCTAAAAATCATTAAAATCCAATTACTAGATCCTGAAATAATCAAGATCTGGCTTTTTATCATAATTTGTATAATCAATTAGCTGATGATTACTGTTCTTACTGTTCTTACTGTTCTTACTGTTCTTACTGTTCTTATTGTTCTTACTGTTCTTACCATTCTTACTGTTCTTACTGTTCTTACTATTCTTACTGTTCTTACTATTCTTATTACTAATTGTAAAAAGCTATATAAACCCTACTTTTTCTCTTTGCCTCAACTTAGGTTTTGACTTCTGCAATTTCCTTAATATTAGAATTCTCTTAGTACAAAAACTAATAGATAGTCTTGTATTATTGATATTGTATCTTAAATAAAGTATAATCTTTGCTCTTTCATTAACTTTATAACAAACTACTACAGTGAAGTAATATTCAACTTGAATACTATTGAGAGCTCCTCTTTCATGTCTTATATTACTTGCGTTATAATAAGAAGGCTGATACTTGTAACATTTGGTGCCTTCTAGTAGAAATACAAAGAAATACTTCTGGAATGATAACTAATTAAAGAAACTTTAAAGAAGCTCTAAAGAAACCTTTCTTAAAGTTAAAGAAATCTCTCTTTTCTCTTTTATCAAATTTTAAAGAAGCCTCTTTTAAAAATCAAGAAGCTATTCTTTCATACTTTGCTAATCTCGATCTATGTCACATTTAATCTATATTATATGAATACCAAAAAAAAGATTTATAACTTCAAAAAAATAAATCAATATTATACTATAGTACAAAAAGAGAAAAATTACTCTAAATTGCCTTAAATTATAAAAGAGCTATTTTACATTATATGAACTTTTCAAAGTTGAATCTAGGTCTAAACTATATCTATTTATATCTACTTTAAAACTAGTAGCTTACTGTGATCTCTAGATTAGGAATATCTGAAGGACAAGTACCTTATGAGCCAAACTTATAGATGTAAAGACTCTAATTAGCTAGCAGCTTACTGTGACCTTCAAGTTAGGAACACCTAAAGAATGAGTACCCTAAGAGCTATACTTGTAAGTATTAGAACTCTAATTAAAGCTAAAGCTTATTATGATCCCTAGGAATCAAAATACCTAAAAGACAAGTATCGTATGAGCCAAAATATAAGTATAAGGACTCTAATAGCTAGTAGCTTACTGTGAATTTTAAAATAGAAAAGTTAAGCATGAATTACTCATGAGCTAAACAAGTAGATATAAGCAATCCCAAACCCTAATTCATAGTCTCAGATATCCTATGACCCAAAGTGTAGGAATAAGGTATCTTATCACTCAACATATATGAACAGAGTATATCAGATACATATAGAAAGAATACAAGTATATGATTTACAATATCAAAATACAAGTCAAGCATATACAGTACTTCAAACTCTAGACTCATATCTATCCTATTAGCTATACTATTTAGGAACTAACTATTATAGATCATACTATAATTTTTAAAATTAATATAGACAAGAATACTATACCTAATTCTATTCTTAACAAACAATAACTATACATATAGAATTAATTAGTAGCTCTACCTATCCTAAAGCTAGAGTAGTAGCATATGATATAATATTTAGTTACCAATATAACACCCTATAGAAAACTCTAAAAATATTGTTGAAACCCTTCTAAATAGATATACCTGATATACTCTACAATTCTATCTTCTTCTTAGTTTTAAAGCTACAGTTTTTGACTTTTTTATTGAATTTCAAGCTAGTTCTATTATTCTCAACCCTTATTTAAATAAAATTCTAACAAAAGTTTTAGGAAATCTTAGTTCATCTATCTCTAACAAATATACTAGTAGTCTAGACTACTTTGAATATAGTTTTATATTTAGTTAATACTCAATAGACCTAAATCAAACTACAACTCCTAAAAATTAATCTTTCTCTTTTTTTAACTCCTTATAACGAAAACACTACTTAAATACAATTTTCTATATCTAATAGACAACAAACCTCTACTTCACCTTTAACTGATATCCCTCTTGAACCTCCTATACATATATCTAACTCTCAATTTCTCTTTATTCCTTCCACTAATACTTCTAACTAATAATACTTCATCTTAATCTCAACTTTTAAACTGCAATTACTAATCTTATTTCTTAGTTTACCTCTACTACTACTACACTAATAGAAACCTAATCTCAGGAAACTACTCTTAAGCCAACCTAGATCTTGATAACTTCTTTCCTTCACACTATACTCTTCAATATTTCCTACCTCCTTATCAACCTATTCAACTAACAAATCAAGCTAATAAGCTTTTTGACAGAATAATTCAAACTTTAGACAATTTAGAAATTGATAACAATTCTTTAAATAATCAGAATAACTAAGAAGAATATAATCTTAATAATTTCTTTGAAGTAGAAAACAATAATCAAGAAATAGAAAATTTAGAAAACTCAGACCATGAAACTATTCAAACTAGTGAATTAGAATAAATAGATAGATTCTCAGGATGCACTTAATCTGCAAATCTTTTGTACTAAATTTTCCCAAAAAATTTTTTCAAAAAACAAAAATTTCTCAAAATTTTATTAAGTAAACCAAGCAAGTGCCCTTAAGTAAACTTGCTCTACACATATTTTTACATTCTAGCAGTCTAGTTTCATAACTCTCGCTTTCTTTTAAGCAGAGTTATATCCAAAAAACTAAGTGCTTCGGAATTATAAAATAACTTTAAAACTAGCTTCTAAACCTCTTTTGTGCTCTTATGTAAAGTTGTTGGCCAGTATCTCCCGGTTATAACAAGCTCTAAATCATCTCTCTAGCACAAAAATTGAGCTCTCAAGAGTCTCAAACAGCCTTTAAAAATGCCTATAAGTTTTATTTTTGCCCTAAAAAATTTTTTAATATCTGTTACACAATCTCTTTCTAAATTAGTTAAAAATTGCAACTGTTACATAAATTCTACATTGCCAAATTTGTTCTTATTAATTTGGCACAAAATTTATCTTGCATAAAAGATTTGTAATTTGATTACAAATCTTGATAACTAATTTTAGTTTCTAAAAATATATTTCTCTATTTTTATTTTAATTCTAATTATAATTTTACTATTTTAAACTTTACTATTTATAGTAAAGTTACATATATCACACTTTGTACTACATTAGTTACACTAGCCACACTTGTTATACAAATCACAAGTGTAGTACTACTTGAGTAACATTATACGAAACAAATTTTAGCACATCTCGAAGCTTACTTTAATCTCTTTAATTTTAAGATACTTTAACCATGCCAACTCTTATTACTAAAGAATCTGACTCTTATAATATTGATTATTACTATGGCAAATATAGAGATCGCTATGGTATTGGTATATCAGAAGTTAAACTGGAAACTTTAAGAGTTTTATCTGCAAATATCGATCCCGTAGTATGTAATACTAGTTTAAACAAAAAGCATTACTACTTTAAGGTTCTTACTCAACTACAACTGGCTACTTGTTTATGTGATAAATATCATACCAATTTTACCTCCCAATTTTACAAAATCTCTTCTCAAACTGTTCTCAGAACTGCTTCTATAGAAATATCACCAATTATCTCTGCTAAATGTTTCAACAGAATTACTGATGAATTACAAACCTCGTCTCTCATAAAACAATAGCAACAACAACTTACAGCTAATCTAAAAATTCTTTTCCTAAACTTTAACACTAATTCAACTCCCTCTCAAATTACAACTCATTCTCAACACCATCATACATGTTTCTGCTGCAAACAAAAAACCATTCCATGTGTTTTTCTTGTAGATACCAATATATACCTGATTATACTCAATGTATAATCTTTAAAAATTTCTTACAACATCATGACTGTATTTTTAAACTTTGGGATATCAAACTTACTCCCAAACCTCAAACTGCTCCACTAACTCTCCAACAAAAGTCAGCACTTGTAGCTATAAAAATAGCTAAAATGACTTCAAAAGAGAAAATCTTACTACTTAAAACTATTTTTCCTAAACCTTCTACTTCGAACTCTAATATATCTAAAGATAATATATCTGAAACTACAATTGAAGATGAAAATAATAATGAAAATACTAACAAAACAGAAAAAGAAAAAACTACACCAAACAAATCTATTAAACAAGCTCTAACTTTTAACTGGATAGCAAATTATCCTATTACTAAAAGTATGGAAGCTAATACCAAACTCCAAACAACTCTTTCTCACAACTTATTTAATTTTCTTAAAAGCTATTTACATGACTTTTTTCCTGGAAAAGAAACTAAACCTGCTACTCAAAATCAAAAAGCTTCTAAAGCAACTTTCAAACAACTCATTAGAATTATAGCTGGAGCTCGTTCAAAATTCTTAACTGACTTTGTATTTCAAAGTAATCCAAATATTGATCCTAATACTACTATTTCATTTAATATACTTGAAAACACACTTAAAAAACTCATTCACAAATTCACAACTATATTATTCACCAAACTTAACTATGGTTCTATTTTTACTTCTCCTTTAACAATTCCCCCTTACAAAACAAAAAACCGAATGCAATTTTGCATTAATTTAGCCTGTATTCACTTCTATTTGTCTAACAACTACTATGTAATCAATTATAAAAAATTTGCTAATGATTTTAATTTTATTTCTAAATGTTTTACTATTAACTCCTCTACAGTAACTACTGATAAAGAAGAAAAATATCTAACTATCAAATCGACAAAAAGTTCAACATTCAACTTCTCTTCAATATATCAAAATCTACTTTCTTAGAAGTTTATAATATCCCATCTATAACTGCCAATTTGCTGAACCTTTAAATCAACAAAAAGTCTACAATGCTCTAAAAGACAGAATTAGGCAGCAATTTATAATTTAACTCAAAAAATTTCTCCTAACAGAAACTGACATTTGGGAATCTAATAACTATTCTGAAAGATGAATTGAATGTATTTGCTTTGCAAACTTTTACATACTTAACTGTTACTCCAAAGAATGTCCTCATATCAAAGAAAATAAGCATGACTTTTCTAACTTGTTTAAACTAATCCTTAAACAATCCTATACTACATATTCAAAAAAGAACAGTGAAGTTTGGAAATTACCTACAATTGACTTCTTGGTCTTTGAAATCGATAGGAAGTATAAAGCTAATTTCTCAAAACCAATTCCTCTAAAACTAATTGATGAATTAGCTAATCAAGCTGAAGATTTTATTTGTAAGGGAAACAAAACTACAAAATTCCAAAAACGTCGAAGCTACTACTTCTACTAATACTTAAATATCTATCATCATACTGCTGCAGAAAATCACAATATTCATAATCTTATAAGAGAAAAAGCAATTGAGTACATCACTACAAAAATGATTGATACTCATTTCTTAGCTCGAATAATTACTTATTTTGATATGATTAAGAAGAAACAATCTACTCAACAACAAATTATTAAATATTTTAAAGAGACAGCTCTTCCTGAAGCTGAGCAATATCTCTTTAACAAATTCAATGTTTTATTTACAGAACCTTCTTTGTTAGAAGATTCTCTCTTCTTCTTAGAAGATTCTTTTCAACAATAGAATCTCCTAAACACATAAATGCAGCTGCTACCTTACTGAAAGATACATCTATTATAGTTAGTACAGAGAATAATATAAGTAGGCGAGCAGTAAAGCCTATTTACGTGAAGGACCAAGTTTATAACAGTCAGACTCAACATATAGAGTAGACTCTAGTATCCTTCGCATCTGTAAGAGCTGAGAATACAGTGAGCACCTTAGGAGATTCATATTTTAAAATATATTTACCAATATTATCCAGCTTATATAATATATTTAATACTTCAAACACTAATATATATACTCATCCTAATAGAACTCAAACTTAAAACATAACTAATACATGTTATAATCTTTTCCTTTTACAACATAATCTTCTCCTACTCAAAGAAAATATAACATTAGGCTCCTTCCTTCTACACTTATCTAATTACTCCTTCTCACAATTATTCCTTATCTCTATAAATTTAACTCTTACCGAAACCCATATAAATCTCAATTTAAATGATTCTATTCTTAAAAATCATCAAATTCTTGAGTTAAACCAATTGCTAAAATTCTGACACCTACCTATTCGTACAAACAAATTTCAAACTCCACTAATCAATACAGATAAACTCTTTATACAAACACAACAACCAACTGTTTCTCAAAATACTCAATTACTAACAAATTATACAAATAATTTTACAACTAATTTTACTACTACTAATACTATTGAAAATAC
This sequence comes from Scutellospora calospora, assembly GCA_910592325.1. Taxonomy (NCBI): domain Eukaryota; kingdom Fungi; phylum Glomeromycota; class Glomeromycetes; order Diversisporales; family Gigasporaceae; genus Scutellospora; species Scutellospora calospora. Next base: position 8,324 of record CAJVPM010000766.1, read on the forward strand.
TTTTCTAAATATTAATATAGTATCAATTAATATTAATGGTCTCTTACTACTACATAAACAACTTTCATTACTAGACAAAATTAATGAAAACAAATATAATATCTTTGGTATTTCAGAAACACATCTATTAGTTAAGAAAGGCAAATTCCTTAATAAAGAAATACTAATCTATACTAGTTTTTAGAGCTCTTATATCAACTCTCGTCAAGCTAGAGTAGGAATCTTCATACACCAATTAATCTCAAAATTTATTGCTCGATCACATAATTATAAAGGCCATATCATAGGTATTGACCTACATTTTAAAAATAACTCAATCCATCTTTTGCAGATTTATTTTTCCAATAGCAGAGAAAAAAATACTACGAAAAGAAATTCAAGAAGAAATAATCAAACTCTGTACAAATACAACATACAAAATTATTTTAATGGGTGATTTTAATAGCATTCCAAATTCTCGCTTAGACAGATTTCCTTCAAAAAAGTCCTCTATTCCAGAATCAAAACTTATTAAATTTCTAATAAGTCAACAATTTAAGGATACATTTCGCTTATTCTTTCCAAACACATCAAAATATACTTTTTCAAGAGCAAACTCTAATAGTAGAATTGATCATATCTGAACTAATCTAAGTACAACACTACTTGATTATATAGATATAATATCTTAATCATAACTAGAATCAGTTTATCAATTAACAACATTAGAATTAACTCTTCAAACTACTTATACTCTGCCAACTAAACAGAAAACTAGGAAAAGTTTTCTGTAGAAAAAATGTAATAAAGAGAAACTTAAAAAATATACAAGCCAGACCTCTCAAAGCTTACAACAACTTCAAGATCAACTTTCAAATATCAAATCACAAAACCAACTCAATCTGCTCTAGAACAAAATACATAAAGCTTTATCTAAAGCTTCTACTAAACATATCCCTTTTAAAAAAATCAAAACTATTCAGGAAATTAAAGAGAATCCAAATACTAAACTCTCTCCATTATACTACTGCTTCAAACAAATTCAATTCCTTAAAAACTATTTCAATCATAAAAACTTTCAATCTCTTACCAATATATATTATGAACAATATCCTAATAATCAACTTCTTAGCTCCTCACCTACTCTACTATTAATTAAATCAGAATTTCAATATATTAAAAATGCCCTAAATATTCAACAAAAACAACAAATACAAGAAAAAATTCAACAAAGAATAGAAGAATGTAATCAAACTTTCAAGAACTCACCAAAGATCTTTTACTAAAATATTCTTAAAAGATATAATAATATAAATATTAATAGATTAAATACTAACAACAATACTCTTCTAACAGAACAAAACCAAATTAAACAAGCAATTCACTCACATTTCACAATTATTTTAATGAAAAACTACTCACACAAATTCCTCCAATATCAGACTACTATAACTACTATGAACCATATCCAGAAAATGAAAAATATTTTCAAAATCTCCTAACAGAAATTTCAGAAGAAGAATGGATATCTATTATTAAAAATCATCCTCTACAAAAAGCTACAGGCCCTTTAGAAACTAGCTATGAGCATATCAAATACATAGGCTCTAAAGGCCAACATATTCTAAGACAATTTTTAGTTGTTGCCTCAAACTTCAAAAAGTCCCAACAGCATAGAAAACATCTAATATCTTTCTAATTCTAAAAAAATCTACTTGGAATTATATATTAAACCAAGTACAACCTATTTCAATCTTAGAACCTCTTAAAAAGTGCTTTACTAAAATCTTTACTTAACATCTCGATAAAATTATCTCTCAATACAAACTACTCTCAAACCTTAATTTTGCTGCTACAAAAAACTCTTCGACTCATATTCCTATACAAATTCTTCACAATACTATTGAGCATTACAAACTCTACAAAAAAGAAGCTTAGATTCTTTTTCAAGATATGTCTAAAGCATTTGATAAAATTAACATCTCTCAGCTTCAGAATACTTGTAAAAGAATTGGAATCCCATCTCAAAGTATAAATTTCATCACAGAACTACATACACAAAGACAAGCTCAAATAATTACTGCCTTTGAACTTACCTCCCCTGTTAATATCAGATCTGGTATCAAATAGGGTGAAACTTATTCTTCTTTATTATGGAAAATATATTATGACCCTATACTTACCTTTATACAGAACAAATACCAAAATTCCTTTTTTAAAATTCAAACTTCCTCTCCTCTTAAAACAATATCTCAACATCAATCTACAGCTATAACTATTCTTCCACTGGCCTATGTAAATGATACTACTTGGTATACTAAAAACTTTCAAACTATGCAAGATATTCTTAATAATACTAACAATTTATACAAACTTAAAAATATAGAAATTAACTTAACTAAATCAGATCTCTTACATATATTCCCTAAATCAAAAAAACAACAACTAAACTATCAACTTAAATATAATGATCAAATAATTACACCTTGTAAACAAACAGAAATTATAAGATATCTTGGAATCTTTTTTGATAGCCAAGACTCTTCTCAACCTACTTATGATATGATCTTTAACAAAATAGAAAACTTTTTATTACTCACTCAATACAAAAAACTCACACCAACTCAAATCTCTAAACTATTTAATCTAATATTACAACTTTCCCTTGAATACCTTCTACAAATTATTACTCTCTTTCCATCTCAACAAACTAAACTTTCTCACCTTCTTACAATACATACAAAAAATTACTCTCATTTGCAAAAAATACAAATAATATAATTTTAACAAATCCTCTATCTTTTAATCTTTCTACACTAACAAATATAATTTAAAAAGTTAGTGCATTAAATATTGATTGACTCCTCAACAACAATTCTCTACTCAAAAAAATTTTTCTACTCTGAATAAAAGACTAGCTAAGTAAAATATAGCAGCCTCAACTTACTACAGAAATTCTAATCTCTCACTCTCATAAAGTTACCAATTACAATATAATTTTTCAACTTGCTCAACTTGCAAAAAACAATATTACTCTAGCAAATATAAACTCTCTACTCTCACCAACATTATCCCTACCTTCACTACAATCTAATATTTATAATATCCTACCACCAAAAGTTAATCTTGCAACTACTAATAGTCTTCAGAATAATAAACTTCTTTTTATAGAGCAAATAACAACAGCAGATAATTTATACTTCCTTTCTTGAAAAAATATTTATCTGCGTACAAACAAAACTACAAAAGGAAAATTACCAAAATAGTTCTCACAACTAACAACCAAATTATATAACCAAACTATTCCAGAAAAATAGACATCTCTCAACCTTCTACAAACCAACTACTTCCTGAATATACTTGAATACTTCTCTCCAAATAACTATAAAAATAAATTACTATGCTATTTCTACTAACAAGATAATCAATTATATTTCTAATATAATGAATCTCTTAACAAATCTCACTTTCTAACAACATACAATACATCTGAACAAGGCCAATTATAACTACAAACTTCTCAACTACCTCTATCTCCTAACTCAAACTTTATTAATATACCAAACTCTAAAATTTGGAAAAAAGATAATATATTCAATGTTCAAATTGATATTCAAGAAATTCTTGCTTTAATCAAAATTTCTCAACAATATCAATTAATACAATCTCATCAAACTTTAACCTCCCTCCAACTCACTATTCCTTCTTTTGATATACAAATTATCCAAGATTATATACAATCTGATTTATATCAAAATCAACTAATCAAAGGTCTGGTGATCTTAGTGTAGTAGTTAGGTTGCCAGACTGCCATACAAGAGGTCTGGAGTTCAAATCTCACTGTTAATGAATTTGAATAATTTTCTAGACCTTTGTACTCAACTTACAGTAAACTCTATCTATTTCTGGAGTTGTAACTCTATAAATCACATTTTACTAATATTATTTGGATATTAGAAGTATGACAAAGTGTGTAATATTATACGAATAAATCTTGATAGGATCTATAAGCAGAGGATCTACATAGTAGAAATCCTGAGTTGGTGAAATAGTATAGCTTTCAATGATCACACTAGTTAACACTTGATCGAGAAAGAAAACTATTATCAAAAGATGCAGATTGAGTTAAGTGCACATAAATCTGTTCTACAGTGGAATTGGTAATACCAACTTGGCTTAGTAGCTAACTAGATTAGAAGGATCTGCCTTATGAAACATCCAAGAAGATAGATACAGAAAACTGGTAGAGAGCTACAGTAGGAACTGGGGTTGTATAAACATCTACAAGTGTCTAAGCTAGGTGAATCAATAAAATAAGTATAGACCACTCTAGTAGATTTACTTCCAAGGTTAACTAGAGCTCTGCAGCTCATAATATATTAGGTATACATATCCCGAGAGAATCTAAACTATGCAGAGAATAAATTTGTGAGTGAACCAGCTGGCTTAAGCAGTTAGTTATAGTAGTAATATTAGTTTAGGATAGAAGGAAGAGTTAATGATTAGAGTGTTTAAATAGATAACTCACAGATGAGTTGCAGATATAGTAGTATAGTGTAGAACCAACAGATAGTCAATCGTCTATATGATAGACTACTTAAATTAAATAATGACTAAAGTTGTATATGTAGCTTGTTGTACACTTATCATATAACTGTAAAACCTTAGAAAACTATTTTTGGAGTTGTAACTCTATAAATCACATTGTACTAATATTATTCGGATATTAGAAGTATAACAAAGTATATAATATTATACGAATAAATCTTAATAGGATCTATAAGCAGAGGACCTACATAGTAGAAATCCTGAGTTGGTGAAATAGTACATCTTTCAATGATCACACTAGTTAACACTTAATCGAGAAAGAAAACTATTATCAAAAGATACAGATTGAGTTAAGTGCATATAAATCTGTTTTACAGGAGAATTGGTAATACCAACCTGGCTTAGTAGCTAACTAGATTAGGAGGATCTGCCTTATGAAACATCCAAAAAAATAGATACAGAAAACTGGTAGAGAGCTACAGTAGAAACTGGGGTTGTATAAATATCTACAAGTGTCTAAGCTAGATGAATCAATAAAATAAATATAGACCACTCTAGTAGATTTACTTCCAAGGTTAATTAGAGCTCTGCGGCTCATAATACATTAGGCATACATATCCCGAGAGGATCTAAACTATGCAGAGAATAAATTTGTGAGTGAACCAGCTAGCTTAAGCAGTTAGTTATAGTAGTAATATTAGTTTAGGATAGAAGGAAGAGTTAATGATTAGAGTGTTTAAATAGGTAACTCACAGATGAGTTGCAGATATAGTAGTATAGTGTAGAACCAACAGATAGTCAATTGTCTATATGATGGACTACTTAAATTAAACAATGACTAAAGTTGTATATGTAGCTTGTTATACATTCATCATATAACTGTAAAACCTTAGAAAACTATTTATGTAATAGTTCTGTAATAACAAACTAATAAAATCTAATCAGCTAAGGAAGTGGCTTTAATAACAAAAAAAAAAAAACAAAATCAACTAATCAATCTCTATTATCAAATTCTAAATTTAAATTCTAATAACCTACAATTTTATACTAAGATGCTTCAATTAAAAATATTAGAACTCCAAATATTCAAGCAAGAATTGGTTGGATCCTAAAAAACAATACAAGTATCTGTTTTAATGCAGCTACTTCACCATATCCTAATACTTCTAGAACAGAAATAGAAGCAGTATTATATTTACTACTAACTATATCTATTAATTTAACTATTAATATCTATTTTGATAACAAAACTACTATCAACTACTTAAAAGCTTTAATGAATATTACTACTATTCAAAAGAAAAATTAGGATATAATATTTATTATAAACCAAAACATCTCAAAAAAATATCTCCAAATAACTACTTAAAAAATTAAATCTCACTCAAAAAATTTCTTTCATAATTAAGATGACTTATTGGCCAAACAAGGAGCTTACAATCAATAATATCAATTGATATTACTAAACTAAATCTTCCAATATTCTTCTAATAGCACCAATATCCTATCCTTTTTAAACTCCGTACTTTTATTAAAAATACTATAACTTCTGAAGTATTATATAACTTCTCACAATTTAAATATCTTCAAAATCATCCTAAACCTAAATAGTCTACTACTCTCTCTATTATTAATTCTTTAGAACATAATCCTTACAAATATTCATTCAGAATTAAAATAATTACTAACAATCTCCCAACAATGTAAAATTTCTCAATTCGCTACTCATATCTTTACTCAACACCAAATTGTGCAAGATGTTCTAATCTTGAAAATACTCTTTATCTCTTCTCATATCCATCGAATTCTCTTGACTATAAAAATATTTTAGAAAATATTATCTTAGATATACTTCCTAATCTTAAAATTTCCTAATCTTTAGTACAACAAATTATAAATATTCTTCTAAAACCTTTAATATACCTTTCAAATAATATTCTTTTACTTCTCTCTCATATTACTATTAGTTATTACCTACTAACTACTTTTGATGATTTAAAACTTTCTCTACATAATCAAACAGAAATATTTCTTATAAAATTATCAAACTCTA
>CAJVPM010000767.1:0-14900 GCA_910592325.1 Scutellospora calospora
AACATTTTCTTTTCTTTTTTTTCTCTTTGTTTTTGTTTTCTTTTATATGTTTTTTATCTTATATATATAGTATATACCGTAGGGTAATATAGTTCTTTATATATAGTATTTTTATTTTTCCTTTTCACTATACAGAAGGGTATTATCAGTTTGGCAATATTTAACTGTATGGGCGAAAAGTCATGACGAGCTAGGTAGTCTCATATAGTGATACTGATGAGGAAGACATAAACTAGTCTGGACTCTAGGTTGAATTAAAACTACGTTATAGCAGGTCACGAATAGGTACCTTTGGGGTAACTAGTCGAGTCTTACCATTGATGTTCGCACTTTGATATGTACTACCTTCTTTGGTTGTTAAGTTAAGCATTGTAACTCTTGTAGTTTTTTAATTACATTAAATAAATGATAAGGCATGGCTTGTCGAAAAGGAAAAAAAAAAAAAAATGAACTGCTTCTTGTAGAGTGGAACTTGTCTTTATAATTTGTTTAAAGAAACTTCTCTTTTAGACACTGCTTCTTAAAGTAATTAGATAGCCATATCACTATTACTTATAGTGTACTAAGAAGGCTATGCTATCTGTAACATTTGGTGCTTTCTGGCAAAAAGCTAAAAATATTAGTAGAAAAGCTAAAAATATTGACGGAAAACTAAAAAAAAAATATTGTCAAAAGAAACTATTGAAGAAGAAACATTCTCTTACCTAAAGAAGACAGAGTACTTTACTTATTGGAAGTAAAGAGTAAGAACTCTAAAGCAAATTACCCACGAGCCAAAATGTAGACATAAGTAATTCTATTCCCAGATGAAGGATTCTTGGACAACAAAATACCTGAAAGTAATATACCCAGAAGATAACAATAAGATAACCAGATGATATATTCCTAGACAACAAAGAAGAAATAAATTATTGATTAAAGAAATCTCTTAGCATAAGAGAAGGACTTATACTAAGTTATATGAATTATACTATACAACAATTTCATCAAGAAGCTATTCAAACTCATCGCGAAAAACATTTAACTGAAGACTACAGAGCTGTCTCAGTTATTCAAGTACTCGCATCTTATACCACTTGTATTGACTACTATCCAACAAGAAGAACAAGCCGACGCCAACCTTTTAAAAGATTTTGAAACTGGTACTAATGAACCTACAATGCTTTAACCTATAGTGGAAGAACCCAAGACTTATTTTATAACCTAGGCCAAATACATAATTCAACTACTGCTAGAACTCTTTGTCGAAATATTATATTCAGCTGCACTTATCAAGATAATAACTACAACTCTCAAGAAATTATAAGCTAACACTTTGCTTGATATACTTACTACAACATACTTACCCTTGACTCTACATACTATAATCAGTACGATTATTACTTTGAATCAGAATACTTTCCCTATTAGCGAAACCCCTTTACAACTCAAACATACTCTGAACTAGAAAGTTCTTAAACATTAGTTAATACACCATTAACATTTGAAGAGCTCATCACACCTCCTCCACTTCTTAATCTACTACCTCCCCTAAACTTTTTACCTTCACAACAACAACAACCTGCAATAGCTGACACTGCCTTAAATGCTGCTGCTGTTGCAATAACTGACCTTATCAATACTTTAAGACAAGGATCTGAGAAGAGTTTTATTAAAGTTGAATACTTTTTCAGAAATGGAACTCAAGATCCAGAAGAATAGTTTGAAGAATTTAGAAGAGCTGCTGCTGCTAACAGATAGAATAATAATAGGAAACTTAAACTTGCTCCTGTCTTCCTTAAGGGAGTTGCCTTTGATTGGTTCACTACTCTTAACCCTGTTTTTAATCAGTTTGATGATGATACTCATTGAGACTGAAGTTTCAAATATCTCTTTGGAGAAAGATTCTATACTTCTAAACAGAAAGCTATCTGGCAAAAACAATTCTTTGAGATTAAACAAGGCAATGATACTGTGGATGTGTACATAAATAGATTTAGAAAATTGAAAAAGAAAATCAATAGAACAAATGCCTTCTCTGTTGCTTTTGTCATCTAACTTTTTATCCAAGGCCTACATCCTGAATATGCTATTAACGTACAAGTCTCAGAGCCTGGTACTCTAAATGCTACTATAACTAGTGCTAAAAGATAGGAAACTGGATATGTAATGGTATCAAACAAGAACACTAAAACAGACCAAGCTATCAAGACCTTAACTGAACAAATTGCTCAACTAAGTAATAACCTTGCATAAAAACAACCTACTGTCAAAGAGACCAACTATGTCAAATCCTCTAAACCTTCTAAATCTCAAGCTACTTGCTATTACTATAGAAAAAACAGACACTTTATTGCTCAATATCAAACAAAAAAGAATGATCAACATAAAAGAAATAGAAACCAAAGATATAATCATAATAATAACCAAAGATATTACTCAAACAATAATTCAAGAGAAAGAGCCTCAAGACCCTCTTACTGAAGATATGATAACTAATGAGAAAGAAGAGATCGATCACAAAGTCAAGAAAGAAGTTATTGAAATTAGAATAGAGACAACAGAAGTTGAAGTCGTTCAAGATAATCTGACAGAAAAAATAGATACCAAAGAGCCTCATCCTCTTATCTTAGAAATGTTAACTATCTAGACAATGACAAAGAAGATAATCAAGAATCTCAAATGATCCAAGACCAATAGAAAGCCTTCCTTGCTAATACTTCTATTAGGAATGCTCTCTTTGCATACTTGTATAAGGAAGCTAAAGATAAAAATTTGTTACCTCAACATGTTACTCCTGTTAAGTGTAATGTGCAAATTAAGAACCAACCCTACCAGGCGATAATTGATAGTGGTGCTGCTATGAGCATGATTGTTCATAGTATTGTAAAAGAGTTAGGACTAAAAATTGAACATGTCTCTACTAGTCATATTGTATCTGCTGTTGGAACCTCTACACGACTACTTGGAATTATTTGAGATCTCTCTATAGAGATTGAAAGTACTTGTATATCTATTACAGTTGAAGTAGTACTTGCTACCTCCTACTCCCTATTACTAGAGAATGATTTGTCTAAGAAGATTAAGGCTAACTATAATTAGGCTAACAGATGCTACTCATTTAAATAGAATAACAAGAAATATTCAACTACTACTACCTATGAATCAAACTGACCCTTATCTAAACAACCAACAATTACTGACCCAAAGAATTTAGAAATTTTTGACCAAGAATATTTAATACCACAAGAGTTGTATTCTTTTGAAGTAAAAGAAACCTTTACAATTGATAATAACTAAGAATAACAAATTCAATCTCCACGAAGATATCCTCGTACTTATAAACCTTGTAGAGTTTGTAGACAAACAGACTATCTTTTTAAAGGTTACCCTAAAAATATTTGTCACAGATATAACCAGAAAGGACATATTGCTGCCTTTTGCTCTAACCAGATGTCTAAAAGAAAAAGTTGCAAAACTTGCAACCAAAGTAACTATACCCATAGACAATGCCCTTAAAACCAATACCATGGATACTATAAATTAGGATATCTTGAAGTAGATTGTCCTATAAAAAAGCTTAAACAACAAAATCTTAGCTTAGCTTGCAGATGCAACAGACAAGCTATTGAAGAACAGAGATCTTCCTACTATAGTCATCGCTGAGTTTTTTATTGTTGCCAATATGCTATACCTCAATTTGAATCAGGACTATTTGAGTTAAAACAAAGATTAATTTGTAAACTTTGCTATACTACTTTTTACCAAAGACTGAATTGTGATGACCTACGAAGTATATATTTCTACTAACAAAGTAAAAGTTGAGAAACCTTTGTTAATTGCAAAGTTTGTAAAAAAGAAGAGCTAAGATCACAAATACTATTTAAAGATAGTAGTGCTTAGGATCTATGGTTTTGTAATCTAGAATATATGTATGCTTACAAAGTCTATACCGATATTCTCTATAATCATAACTATAACCTCTAAACTAGAATTAAATATTATACTAAATCTACATGACATGCTGAAAGTGCATATAACTTGAATCAAATCTTAATATTTAGACTAGCTAAAGTCTTACTTGAGGAAAGTGACCTCACTATTCAAGAAGTCCTTGAACCCTAAACTTATGACCAGATAAACTATGAATAGTCAATGAATGAAATGTCACTCTTACTAAGAGCAGAAAGAGACATGCTCTATGATAACAAAGAAACAATCTTACAACAGACTTTAGAAGACTCTATAGATATTAATCACCCTGATTTTGATAGACAAGCTGCTATAGCTAACCTAAAAAGAAGCTTTACAGTTGCAGTTAACCTTTGCAATGAATGCTTAATAGTATGGCATCAAGATGAACTTAACTGAAACTAAGGGACCTGTAATGAATGTGCTTTGATCGAAGAAACACTAGAAGACTCAGAAAAAGAGAAACTTGAAGAGCCACCTGAACAAGTAGTACCCCAACTTAATAACCAAGATTTAAAGATTTAACAATTAGAAGACTGAGTTCAAAAATTAGAACAACTTAACAAATAACTTCTCCAACTACTTATTAATGATTCTCAATATACTAATAAATGAACCCAACAACTACTTTCATTAGCTAATGAATTAAATTTTTAAAGAATTCTAGGCAGGATGAAAAACTACTTGATGAAACAGAGCCTAACAGTTTTTTATTTGAAACAGAGATTTATACTATAGACAAAGAGCCACAACCAGAAATAGGACCTCTAATAATAGAACAAGGACAATTATTTAAACAATTATTATCAGAATTTGCAGACCTTTTTGCAAATGAAGAGAATGAACTAGGTAGGACTGACTTAGTCACTTACAGAATATACACAGAGAATGTACCTCTGATACAATCATGACCTTATTCAGTACTAACAAATGAACAAGAATTTATTAAACAAGAGATATACAAGATACTAGAAACAAACAGATACATACTTTAGAAAGCCTCTGGACATCACTTGTAGTACTTGTTAAAAAGAAGAATAGAAAATTACGATTTTGTATAGACTATCAAAAGCTTAATAGTATCACAAAAAAAGATACATACTCCTTACCAAGAATAGATGAAATATTAGATACCTTAGCTAAATCCAAATAGTTTTCAACCTTAGACCTTGCTAGTAGATACTGGCAAATACAAATGCACTCAGATGATAGAGAAAAGACTACCTTTACAACTTAATATGAAATCTACGAGTTTAATATCATGCCCTTTAGACTATGCAATACTCTGCAACATTTTAAAGATTAATGGACTGAGTTTATAAAAACATTGCATAAAAATTTGTTGTTGTCTATCTTGATGACACAATAATATATTCACGAATATTTAACGATCATTTGAAATATCTAAGAGAAGTGTTTCTATGAATTAGAAAAGCTGGATTAAAATTGAATTTAGAGAAATGTCAATTTTGGATGCAATGACTACCTTTTATTGGACATATAATAACCCCTCAAGGAATAGGACCAGACCTAGAAAAAGTTGAAACAATCAAGAAATTAATACCTCCAAAGAATGTATTTCAGCTACACTTATTTTTAGGACTTGCTAGATACTATAGAAAGTTTATTCAAAACTTTTCAGAAATAGCTAGACTATTGAACAAGCTATTGAAAAAGGAACAACAATATAATTGAAAAAGAGATCAAGACAAAGCTTTCAATACCCTTAAAAAAAGATTAATGACTACACCTATATTAGCATACCCTAATTTTAAACAGATATTTATAGTAGCTACTAATGCTTCCTATAATAGATACAGAGCTACCTTAATTCAAATAGGCTCTGACAATAAGGAATACCTAATTGCCTATGCTAGCAAAAGTCTTCGACCAGGAGAAGTAAATTATGGAGCCACTGAACTAGAATATGTTATAATAGTGTGAGCTATTGAATATTTTCATAAATATTTAGGAACTTCCAAATTTATATTTATAACAGACCATATAGCTCTCAAATGGTTATAAACTACAGAGCCAAAAGGAAAAATAGGAAGATAGATCTTAAAGTTACAACCTTATAACTTTGAGATTATTCATAAACCAGGCAGAATTTACTCAAATGTAGATACCTTCTTGAGATTGAAATAGGAAGAAATCATAACATACTCATGAATTTAGACCTATATCAGAATTTATATGATTATCTGAAATCAGAGCAATTACCAGATACTCTAAGTAATGAAGAGCAAAAACAAATTATAAACCAGAGCTGATTTTTCGAAACAAAACATAACTTATTATACAAAAGAAATAGAAAAAAACAAAATAACCCTATACAAGTGATTAAATGGACCGAAGTAGAGCTGATACTGTATATGATGTATAACCATCTAACTGGTGGATATTTAGGAATGAATGCTATGTATAACAAGATTACTGAATGATATTACTGAGACCAAATGTATAGAGACATTCAAGTATATATACGCTTTTGTACAGAATGCCAAAAGAGATTAAAAACTAGAAGAAAAGAACTACTTCATCCAATTCAAGTAGAAAGAGCCTTTGAATGAATTAGTATTGATCTAGTAGGATCTTTACCTATTATAACCTAAAACAATCGATATATAATAGTTGCAACAGACTATTTAACTAAATAGCCAGAAGCCAGAGCTGTTCTTGATGCTAGAGCAAATACCTCGCAAAGTTTATATTTGAAGAAATTATCTGTTGACATAAAACTTCTAAGATAATACTTTCAGATCAAGGAAGAAATTTTATAAGTGAAACAGTTAGGATTTTGTGCAAAAAATTCTTAATTGTACACAAATTCTCATCAGTATACCATCCTCAAACAAATAGAATGGTTAAAAGACTTAATAGAACCTTATACAAATCTCTTGCTAAAGTAAAAGGAAATAATAAATAGGATTTACACATACTAGCTATATTGTTAGCATATAGAACCAAGAGACATGCTATAACAGGATATACACACTTTCAATTTGTATATAGTAGATAAGCAACTCTACCAATTGAAATAATTCTACCCATAGAGCCTGTAGAAGATGAAGAAATAGACCTAAGTAATAGTATACTACAACAAGTATATGATCTAATAGAAAAATTACTCTCATATCATCAAAATGCAAGAGATAATATAAAGAAATCACAAAAGAAACAGAAAGAATATGTGGACAAACGAGTTCATTTTGAAGACTTTGAAATAGGAGAAAAAGTCTGAATATAGTGAAAAGATATTGAACACTCTCGCTTAGCAAAATTTGATGATAAGAGAATTAGACCTTATATAATACAAGAGAAATTAGAAAATAGAGCTTATAAAATAGAGACAGAAGATAGAAAAATATTAAAAGGATATTATAATAGTAATGGACTTGCTAAATATTATGAGAAGCAAGTATAGAAACTAATAATTGTTATCTAAATTTTTAGAAGAAATTTTATTAGACAGACGAAATTAGTGAAACAGACATTATATAACCTCAAAAGTATAAATAGTACCAGAACTTAACAAAAATTTCTCCAAAAAGAAATTCTTAAAAAGAAATAAATGAATTAACACTATAACCTTGAACTTTACCTGCATTACAAAATTTTCTTAAAGAATAGTATACAGACTCTGTATCACAACATCACCTGTGGATCACTCTACAAAATATTATTCTGTCAAATAATGAAGATATAACTCAACAAGTCGATCTTACTTCTACAATTACCAAAACAGAGAATATAATTAATGAACCAGAAACAGGCCTACTTATATTATATATACCAGAAGATGAAATTTTTACTTTAAATGAAACAGAATTAGAGCTGATTGAACTTCTTACTCCAAGTATCAAATCAGAAAAAGTTCAACAAATTTATAATGAATTGAATCAACAAGAACAACCTACTGCTATAAGTCGGACAAACCCCTTCCTAGCAAATACTTGAAAAAATCAAATAAAGAAAATACTTGACTGATTAAAAGAAATGCAAAATTCTAAAACTCGATCTATTAGAATGTTAGAAGCTCATTATTATCTTAGAAAGATTATATCAGACAATAGAACAAACCAAGATCAGATTAGAGCTATACTTAATTGACAATATAGTGACTAAAAAATAAAAGACATCTAGAAAGGAGCTATATGACTAAGAGAAGTCTTTGAGATCAAGCCCTTAGGACTCTTATACCAGACCAAGAAGCTTAGTATTACTCAAATAACAAAGCTAACAGAAACAGAGTTTACAGAACTTTTACAAGTTCTTAAATTTTAAATTTGTAGAACAAATTTCTTTAAGAGAGAGAATATGTTATAGGATAGATTTTTAGTTATTTTATTATTATTTTATTATTATATTTTAGTTATATTATTAGTTATATTTATTAGTATTTAGTTATTTCTTATATTGTATTATTTGAGTATAGATATTTTAGAATAGAGAAAATCATTGTAAACATTCACCTCTAAGTAAAATATATCAAGAAGTGATTATAGCAGAAAATATCCTTAAGTAACTTTGTAGCCAAGAATATCAGCTATACGATGATATAAGTTATATCCAAAGTTATTATATAATATCTGGAAAAAACATAGGCTGTAGCAAGAAAATACTGTGCCAAAACTGTGCTGAACTGTGCTGAATACTGTGTCAAACTATGCCGAATACTTTGCCAAATACTGCGCCAAAACTGTGCCAAATACTGTGCCAATACTATATCAGACTGTGCTAAAAGATTGTGCTGGACTGTGCTAAACTGTGCTGAGTACTATGCCTCTTACTGTGCCAAACTATTAATAGTAACACTTAACTGTCGCTTGCACGAATGCTTAAGTAATGCTTGCACAAGTCGCTTATATGACGCTTTGCTGACGCTTACACGACGCTTGCTAAAAGTTATAAATACAAATGGAATTCCCCTCTTGCCCTTTAGTTGTTTAGACCTTAACTCCCCCTTCCTCCCTCTTGTACTTGACTCTAAATATTTATAATTAATAAATATATTGTTATTAAATAAATCTAAACGAACTGCCTCTTGTAGAGTAGAACTTGTTTTTATAATTTGTTTAAAGAAACTTTACTCTTGGATACCGCTTCTTAAAGTAATTAGATAGCTGTGTTGCTGTTACTTATAGTGTACTAAGAAGGCTATGCTATCTGTAATACTACTAAGCCAAGTTGATATTGCTAATTTTCTTTGTGAAATAAACTTACTTGTATTTAACTCGATCTGCATTTTTTGAATAACAGTTTCTATTTAGATAAAGTATTAGCTAATGTGACTGTTAAAAGCTATACTATCTCATCAACTTAGAGTTTCTATTATGAATATCTCCTACTCATATATCCTATTAAGATTTATTTATACAATATTATATTTCACTCCTACTATTCAGATGATATTAGTACAACAAGATTTATAGAGTTACAACCTTAGAAATAAACAGAGTTTACCATAAGTTAAGTACAAAAGTTCAAATAATTATTCAAATTTATCAATAATAAAATTTGAATTCTAGACCTCTTGCATAGTAGTCTGATAATCTAACTACTATATTAAGATCACCAGACCTACTAGACTTCTATTTGTATAGTCATTATATGTTTAATTATAGATATTAGCTAAGATATTAGTTGAAGAATGAATTGTCTTAGGAAGGTAGTATAGTTAAGTAGTGAAAGGATTTTATATCTGTTAAGAATATTAGATAGTATTTTTGTAATAATTTTAGTAAATATTTTTCTAATATAGTTAATTAAAGTAATAGATATAGTTATGATCTGGTGATCTTAGTGTAGTAGTTAGGTTGCCAGACTGCCATATAAGAGGTCTGGAGTTCAAATTCTACTGTCAATAAATTTGAATAATTACTCAGACCTTTGTATCTAACTTATGATAAACTCTATCCGTTTTTGAGGTTGTAATTCTATAAATCATGTTGCATTAATATCATTCAGATATTGGAAGTGTGATAAGGTATTTGAAAAGACATAATGTTATACAAATAAATCTTAATAGAATCTATAGGCAGAAGACTTATATAGTAGAAATCCTGAGTAAGTGAAGTAGTATAGCTTTTAACAGTCATACTAGCTAATGCTTGATTTGAAAAAGAAACTATATTCTGAAAATGTAGATTAAGAGAGGTGCGAGTAAGTTTATTTTATAAGGAGGATCAGCAACACCAATCTGGCTTAGCAGCTAACTAGATTAAGAAGATCTATCTCGTGAAATATCTAAAGAAATCAGCAAACAAAAAACTAGTAGAGAGCTATAGTAGAAACTAGAGTTATATGAATATCTACAAGGGTCTAAGCTAGGTGAATTCGTGAAATAGACATAGACTGTTCTAGTAGATATACTTCGAGGTTAACTAGAACTCTGCAAACTCACAATATATTGAACAATAAGCATCCTGAGAAGACCTAAGCTAGAGTCAAAAAATGGATCTGTAATGAGCTTGCTGGCTTAAATGATTAGATGTTATAGTAATATTAGTTTGTAACAGTATAAGTTAGTTGAACAGAGTGTTTAAATAGGTAACTCACAAGCAGGTTACAGGTATAGTAGTATAGTATAGAACTAATCAGATAGTCTATTGTTTGTGTAATGAACTACTTAAATTAGATAATGACTAAAGTTATATGAGTGGCTTGTTATATACTCTTTATGTAATTACAAACTGTAGGGATTGCCCATATGTAATCTTATATATCAAACTAATAAAAATCACTTAGCAATGTAAGTCATCTTAACAAAAAAAAAAGTAATAGATCTAGTTGTATTTAGTTCAAATATATATTGTATTTTTTTAGAATAGGCCAAATATTAGAGTTTAACTATTGTTTTGAGAGTTGTTCAAGTAATAAATATATATTAAATATATTTACAAGATATGTAGATGCTGAGAATAGAAGACATTAGAGCATTTTATTAGAGATTATAAGAGGTTCTATTGCTTTGTATTTAGAAGCTTCTCTTATTATAGAATTAAGTTTTTCTAAAGTAATTAGCTGAGTTAATAGTTGATATATATTAGAGCTAATTTTTGATATTAGTACATAATATTTTTTTTATTCTTCCTAAAGAGAATTATCTATAGGATTTGATTTAGTCTAACTTTGAAAATAAGTTCAAGTTGTTTTTTTGATTTGTTGTAGTTCTGTGATCACTGAGTTAGAAGTAATTATTATTTTAAAGCTTATATAGTCTTGTTGTTATTGTAGTATATTATTAATCATTCAACTTATATTATCTTTTTTTTTTTTATACTTAGGCGATCTTGCTCTTTATTTTATTAAGAGACATACTAAATAAGTACAATAACAAATACAGAAAATTAAGACTAGTTAATTCTAAGACTACTCTCTTCTTTGTAATTCTGAACTCACTTAACTGCCTACTTGATACCCAAATACAATCTGCTACAACAGCAATTTTCCTCCTAGAACTATATACATACTAGAGTATGCGACCTTAATTCTGATCAAAAAAAGGCTACTACTAGCTATAATTTGTATTATCTTTTTTTTTTTTTTTTTTTTTTTTTTTGTTTGGCGATCTTGCCCATCATTTTATTAAGGAAAAGCTTACATATGCTACAAAGTAAATTACTATCTAAAAAATAATAAAGTACCCTCCTTCAACCATTCCGGACTCACTCAGCTGCCTTAAGGTGCCCAAGTGCGATCTGCCGCAGCAACAATTTCTCTCGCAGAGACTTTAGTCTGCAGGTACAGACTCTAGGCCTCCGGTCTGTGAGAGGCTGCTACCAGCCTATATCAAAACCGCCTTATTTTGTTTTAATTTTTAACCATCCTTCTTTTTTCCCAGTTCTTACCCATGTGTCAACCCTTTCTAATGCCTCTTTCTGTATTCTTTCTTCTTTTTCTTTTACTCCTTCCTTTCCTGCATCACCAAGTTGGACGTTTTCCTTGTCCTTATTTTCTCTTTTGCTTCGTTTATTCTTCTTTTTGTCCTTGATCGAGATTTGGTTCTCTTTTTCCTACTCGATCATGATTTCGCATCGAAATTTCCACAGACGTTCAAAAAAACACTCCCAAAAGTGTTTTACAAAGCTGACTAAGATTCTGCTTGCCTTCTTTTTTGACTGGGTTACTTTGCTTAAGCTTGTAAGCTGCTTAATGCTTGTAAGTCCTCTTAGATGCATCCTTCTGTTATTCATTTTTTCCCCTGACTCAGTACCATATATTGCTTCTTCGAGAGATATCTCGTTTAATGTTAGATCTAATTTTGTCGATGCTTCTAGGCCTGTTAGCTGTATAGCTTCTTTTTCGAGTTTTCTCCATATTCCTTGGTACAATTCGCATTCTGCCAGGTGGTAGAAGGTTTCATCTTTTCGGAAGCATACTATGCATCTTTGACTTTTGTAAAGCTTAGGATTCCTTTGAAAGCAGATATCTTTTGTAGGTAAGATCTTGTTAATGCATTTTATACGAAACATGAGAGATTTGCTCTTTTTTAAACTAATGCATTTTTTCCCCTGCATTTCTTTGAGCAAATCCCATGTAATTTTCCAATTTAACTCTATATTAGAGTTAGGGTTTTGGTTATGAGCTACGATCTCTGCTGTTTTGCTTAGATTTGCCCATTCTGTTTCGTATACTGTTGCTGTAATAATGTTTATGAAGGATCTTAGAGGTTTTTCGATTGCTTGACCTTTCCATTCAGGTATAGCTACTAGGTTGCTCGATGCTGTCTCCGGTATGCTGAGACTTATAGGTTTATTCATTCCTTCCTTAGCTAGCCTATCCGCTTGGTCATTCCACTTGTTTCCGCTATGACCTTTAACTTTATGCAGTATTAGGTTTAAGTCTTTCGCCTTGCAACAACTTTGAATATGGCTTATTATACTTCTATTATTTAGCTTAAACCAGCTTCATATATTATTGTTTGCTTTAACTCTTTCTATGGCTTCTATTGCAGCTTTGCTGTCTGTAAAAACATGTGCTTCGGTTTTGCATGGTGCTGAAAGGAGGGCTGACCAGATCGCTCCCAGCTCGGCACGTGTTGAAGAGGGCTAATTTTCTAAACTACTGCTAAAACTAATATTTCTATCTACAATATCCCTTTCTCTAACTACCCATCCTATACCCATTCTACCTGCGTCTTTCTTTTTGCTATCACTTTCTAATGTTCTATCTGTATAATATTCAATAACTTTCCTCCCTTTTAATCCTTCGTATGTTTCCAGTAAATCTTCTTTTAGGTATTCTTCTCTTATTGAGTTTTGAATGATTGCAGATTCAAGACTGTTCGCTACAATTTCTACGCTCAGCTCTTGTTTGAAGCTACTATCTTTCACTATCTCTTTAGTTTCTGTGTATGCGGTCGTAGGTACTTCCAGTATCAGGTTTCTCTCTTCTTTTCTTTGTATATCTACTACCTGGTGCCATTCTTCGTAATTGATGCTTACTATACAATCACTATTATTAAAGCTCCCCAGATTGCATCCATCACACTTAATATAGGCCTGGCTTCCTGCACTATCCTTGTCTACATTCCAATGAGTTGCCATTGATCTTTTCTTGGTTTTCTTTATCGTTTTTCCTAAATGCAACTCTTTTCCTTTCTTGAATAAGAACCATTCCTTCTTTCTTCTGTTTTCTGATATTTTCTTTTGTCGTAGTTTGCTTGCACTTCTATTAATCCCTTCAACTCTATATGTGTCGTGTACTTCTCTTGAATCTTTTCTTTTCAGAACTTTTTCTTCTAGTTTTGTGAACCAAATCGGTATGCGTCCTTTCCTTTTAATACCTCTTATATATTTTAGTTGTCGCCAGGTTAGTAGCAAGCCTCCTGAGCAGTCTATTAGCTGTTCAAGAACAAAAAGGTTCATTTTGTCTGAGTCAATGAAGGCTTGCGCTTCTTTGTTATTTAGCATATTCACTATTTCAGATCCTTTTATATTTAGCGGACTTGAATCTTCAGATAACTCCTTTATCTCAATACTCAGTTTAGCTGCTTCCTGAAGTATTTTTAGAGCTAAATTGTATTTGGGTGCAGTTCTGTTTGGTTTACAAGTCCTGCTTATTGGGCTACTTAAGTATTTTCTTTGTAATTGCCCTTCTTTAATTCTCAGTCTGGTAGTTTTTCCCAAAACTTCCTGCTGATTTATACGTATAGTTAGTTCAGTTACGTGGTGTGTGAGTTGGTTTTGCCATATCGATCTTAGACTCATAAAGCCAATATGACTGCAAATGGAGTTTGCTGTAGATCTTGCTAACTCTAATTTGTTTTTGATTAAGATCCAGATTGGTCTTTGCAAATTGTTGCACATAGCCTTGCTAAGAAATGTTGTTTGCAATCTGTACTCGATACTTGGTAGAAGTACACTGTTATTTAGATATATCAGCTGACTCGCAGATGCTTTCTTCCATTTGATTGCTTTGCACATTCTGCTAACTTCATTTCTTATTATACTTAAGTTTAAGCTTGTTTTCCCTTTGCTTGCAATCCACACACCGAGATGTCTTGCTAGGTCAGTTTCTTTTTTTGCATAGACTTTGTTTTGGTTCCTTCCTACGATGATGGCTAATTGGTCTTCACCTCTATACTTCTTTTTGTTTGCGTTTAATACAATGAGCTCTGATTTCTTGCTATTGATCTCAATATCATTTATTGTATAAAACTCATTAGAAATATCAATAATTTCTTGCAGCTCCTTTTTAGACTTAGCGATCCAAGTAGTATCATCTGCGTAAGCCAGAACTGCTTGTCGATGAGATATCTTCTTGGTCAGATTATATGTGATATCTGTTGGCCACTCTGTTGTCATTTCATAGCCTAAGCTCTTTGTTTCTTGAATTATACAGAGTAGTAGATCATAGAAAATACGCCAGGCCAGGGGTGAGATTACTTCGCCTTGATCAAGGCCGTTTTTGGCTTCAAATTCCTTTGTAAGGCCGAAGTTTGT
>CAJVPM010000768.1:0-14898 GCA_910592325.1 Scutellospora calospora
TTTTTTTTACTACTGATGTCAAATTTAGTAGTTTATTGCCTTAACATAATTTAAAATAAAGGTGTCATATTTCACATAGAAGAGAATATGGTTACTACTTATATAGATTAACATTTTTTGAATGATATAAAATATATTGTATTTGGTTCACCTTAATAAGGTATAAGAAATAAGTCAAGCTATTTTTTTTGCCTGAACTATGAAAAAAGTAAAATCAGTTTTTCGATCTTTTATAAACTTGTAAAGTATATAAAAATCTCTTCATAATGATTAATTAATTAATATAGTTCATTTTTTATCAATAATAACTTAACCTATTTTATAGAAAAGAGAGAATAGTATATCACTTAAATGTAGCACAAATGTAATCAAGAACCTTTAACTATAGCTTAGTCAAATAAATAATTTATTTATAT
This sequence comes from Scutellospora calospora, assembly GCA_910592325.1. Classification (NCBI taxonomy): domain Eukaryota; kingdom Fungi; phylum Glomeromycota; class Glomeromycetes; order Diversisporales; family Gigasporaceae; genus Scutellospora; species Scutellospora calospora. The sequence continues at coordinate 417 of CAJVPM010000768.1, forward strand.
TTTATCTTAATACAAAAAAATAATACGTAATGATAATGATTTAAAATTCTATATACAATTTAGTTAATTGATTATCTATAAATATTGAGATATAATTTTATCTTATAACAGTTAATTAAGGATATTATATAATATTTAAGACCTTTAACTTAAAAAATAAGACTCCTTTCAGATTTGTTATATCCTCTAAATTTAATATTTAAAAATCTGATAGAGTTAAAAAAAAAAAGTGAACATTTCTCTGCAATATTATAGTTAGATTTGAGAAATTAAATAAAGGTTTAATTTCACAAATCTACTATAATGAGGCATCTAAAACTACTTACATGTTTTTAATACTAAACTTTCCTAATACTAACTCTAAATAATTAATCAAAGCTATAGATGTGTGTCTAAATTATTTTTGAAAAAAAGTATTTTCAGCAAACTCTCTGAAATAATTATATATACTACATGACATATTTTGATGAAAAGTATTCAAAAAAATTTTAGCAATAATTAATTTTGGAAACTACAAAGAACTATTTATTAAGATAAGCAATTTAGGTATATATGTATAACCAAAGCCCTAAAAAAAGTCTAAAGAAATACATCCTAAAATTTTACTGTAATTGAATTGAAATCAAATTAAAATGAAATTTTAATCTATTTTAATTTAAAATTTACATGTTAATGATAAGCTTAAAATAATTGTGATGTCTCTTAACTAAGATAGATATCCTGAGAATAATCCTTTTATACTTAAACAAAGTAATACTAATTATAAGTAACATATTATTAATGAAGAATTTTATCTATCAAATAGTAATATATGCTATACTTCAGTATGCTCTTGTAATAAAACTAAATACAAAATTCTAGATAATTATTTAGTTCAAACTAGCTGGAGCGGAGGAAAATCATAGCATATAATAGAATATAAAATTGAATATGATTCAGATGTGTTAGTTTTTAGAATTAGGTTTAATGAAAATTTTCAACACTATATAATAGAAACAAAAGAGTCTTTAACTACTGTTGCTAATGATTATTTACAAGTCAATATAAATTTTTTTCTTTTAAATGAATATTTTGTATAATTTTTATCAATATAACAATATGTTTTAATTTTTATTAATGTAGAAAAAAAATCCTAACATTAATAGAAATACAAAAATTTCTAGCATACATGTATTTGGTCTTAATGCTATAGATATAGAGCAAGAATGTGAAAGAAAAAATAACTAATCCAATTTTTTTAAACTATTTAATATATTAGGTAAATCTATAAAGACAAAACCTTCTCGTGGATTTTTTATACAAATTGGTGAAGCATTTAAAAATAAAATTTTCAAATTTTACAACTAAATTGATAAACCAGTTTTACAAGAAGTTCGGTTTTATGTTCAAAATAAAAATTATTTAGCTTATTATCATAACAAAGATCAAGAAAAAGAAATCCAATATCTAATAAAATTCTAAGTTCTCAAGACTCTCTCTGTCGATCATTTTAACCATTTCTGGAGCAGAAGAAAAAACTAAGAAAACTCAAAATACTTATTAGAAAACAATACTCAAGTCATTAAGAAAAAGAAAAGAGAACAAAGAAATACACATAACAAGATAGAAGAATAGGAAAATTTTATTTGAAAAGAAGTATCAGAAGAACTTTTAAAATAAAAATTCCAAAATCTTTCTCTTTTTTTTGAAAAACTGAGAATTTGAAAATACTCTGTATAACAGATCAGTTTATATTACACAATCACAGAAAAATAAGATAAACAAACAAACATAACTTGGAAAATTACAGTCATGTGTCAAACCCAAAAAAGAAATATGCTCAACTAAAACTAGAAGAATCATTAGCAATTAGAACAAACTCTTAGGAAATTTGCAAAAAAGTGAAAGTCATTTCAAGACACATTATACATAAAATCAAGAGAAGAATAGATATATAAAAACAAAAGAAGTATAAGTTAATTAGAGAAAATAAAAGAGAACTAGCTAGTAAAAACCAAAAAAGTAGTCAGCTTTAAATCAATACTTAAAGAGAAAGACTCAGAAAAATTAATAAAGGTTATAGAAAAAATAGAAGGAAACCAAGATAAAATTGATGATTATGTAGCAATAATCACAGGTATTAGCAAAAAAATTATTAAAACAACTAGAAATTGGCACAAGATTTTGAAAAAAATAATCATCGAAGAAGGAAGAAAGATATTAGAAATAGTACTTAGTGAGCTAGAACAAGAACTTCTGATAGCAGAAGAGCAAAGAAGAAGAGAAGCTAAGCATAATAGTAGAGAAAAGAGAATAGTACTAGAAAAGCAATACAAAGAAGAAATTAAATTAAAAGAAGAATATGATCAAATAGAAAAGACTAGGCTAGATCACAAGCAAAAAGAGCTATTAACGGTTAAAGAAAAAAAAAAAGAAGAAGAGACATTCTGCAATCATGAATTCCTCATCACTCAGGAAGTTAAAAGGATCAAAAAAAAGGAGGCTAACAAAGGAAAAACAGCAATAGAAATCCTGTTCCAAGATGATCAACCAATAGAGTTCTCAAAGAACACTATAGAAGAAACTGCTAGTAGTACTAAAAATACAGTAATACAAATATATCAAGAAGTAGAAGTAACACCTGAAGCAAAAATAGAAGTCTATATTCTACAAGTAGAAGACAAAATTATAGAAAATATAGTAGATTTTACCTTAGAGAAACTCTGAGCAGAGACAAATAACACAAAAAAAATAAAGAGAGAACAAATAGAGCAAGAAGCATTAGGATATGAAAAACTCTATAGGAACTTTCTTGAAGATAGTCTCTGGGCCTCCAATGAGAACACGTGCGAAAGACTAGGAGAGTACAAGGCAAAAATAGTATCAATTTCACTCCTAAGTAAGTCTAAAGAAGAGAGAATCAAGTTTGTAGAAGGAACTCTTTACAGAAGCAAACATATAAGCAAAATTGAAGAGTGCTTTATGAATAGAAACTCATGGGTCATTATTAGCTTTGACTGCTATAAGGGAGTTAAAATCTTAAAAGAAAGGCTAAAGAAAAAAACAAATAAGTAGTACAACATTCTGTTTGAAAACAATGAGCTAGTACAGAAGGTATTAGGAAGCAAAAGTGATAATAAAAACAGTGGAAAAGTTACTAAAGAGAAAACAAAAAAAGTACTAATCAAAGACAAAGCAAATGATGAAGAAAATGATAATACCAAAAGAGAAAAACAAGCTCAAAAAGAGCTAGAAGAAGTATACAACTTTAGAAGAGAGAGATCTGCACAAGATAACAAAAGAAGAATATTTTCTAAAGAAAGAAAGAATTCTAATAGCAGTCAACAAACAGAAACAAAAACAACGAATAATATCAGAAATGTAATAATAGTTTGGGATCTTCCAAGTTATGTAAAAAGATTACAAATTTTCAAAAATATATGATATTTTAGAAGAGTTAATCATATTGAAATGATTAAAGAAACATATAGCAAAACAAGAGCAGTAATTGATTTTATATCAGACACTATAGCTGCAAAAGAGCTAGAAAATTTATAGTATATACTATTTGGAGAGAACTGCTTAGTAAGAGTTTCTACTGAAACAAGCAATAGCAATAAACTCAAAGAATGTAACAAGTATATCAGAAGATTACTTGATCTACCAGAAGATACAAATGAGATACTTTTAATAAGACAAGTCAAATGAACTGGTACTAAAGCTTTGCATATATTCAAAAATACTAATAACAACAACAGAAGAAGCACAACTGTATATTTTGAAAACAAAGAAGATATGATAAACTGTTCAAGATTTGTAGTTTATTATTATAATAACAGACTCACATGAGCAGCAAATAGAAGTGACTTCTATGAAGACAAAAATCATTAAGAAGATCAAATATCTCTTGCAAATAATAGTGAAACAAGAAGTATAAAGAGCCTAGGAAAGAGAAAGGAGATAGAACAAGATCAAAGAGAAGAATGCTCTAAATACATTAAAAAAAGATACTGAAATGGTAAGAATGAGTATGCAATATATGATAATTCTAAAATAGATGAAGAAAGTAAATAGGATACAACAATGAATTATAAGGAAAAAAAAAGACTATACTCAAAAAATGAAGAGGTTCATTTATACAAAAGAAGAGAATGAGTAAGTATGAGAGAAATGCTTGAAAATCTAATTGTAATTGCAAAAAAAAGAAGACTGTAAATACAGAAAAGAGGAGAGCATCTGAGAGCACAAGACCCCAAATTGTTCCTAAATTGGCATACCAGTTGAACTACAGAGAGCTCAGACTTTGCAAGAAGGAAAACTTGGAAAGCAAAAAAGAGTCACAAGAGAACCAGAATCATAGAGCAAGAAAAGAAACGAAAAGAGGAGTATAAAGAATCAAGCAGAAATTTAAACTTTCAAACTTTGAATATAGCAATACACAATATTAACAGAATAAAAGGAAATCCAACAAAACTCGACCTTCTAACAGAATAAACAAAAGCAAAAAAAATTAATATTTTAGGTATTAATGAATCGAATATAGATAAACAACAAGGAAAGTTCAGCTTAGCAAAAAGCTCAGATTACATTAGCTTCTGGATCTTAGCTGAAGAAGACAAGTTAAAAGGTTCAGGAGTAGGACTAATAATCAACAAAAAATAGAAAAAATATATAGGCAGAATAACAAGATGTAGTAGCTATTACATAGATATTCTTTTTATTTTTAAGAAAGCAAAGATCTTAGTAATAATAGCATATATTCTGCTAAGTAACAAAGAAACAAAAAAAATGCTTTAACAATATATCATCAAAAAGATTAGAGAAAACGAGAGAAGAGGTATTAAGATCATTATTATAGATGATTTCAATAATATCAGATCTAAAGACTTAGATCAAAGCAATGAAAACTCAAAAAGAGCTCAAAAGCTTCTACTTCTAGCATGGTTAGAGAACTCAAACTATAAAGATATTTTCAGACTTATGCACTCCTACAAAAAAGAATACATATGGTCAAATAGAAAGTTTAGTACAAGAATAGACTATATTTGGGTTTCAAAAGATCTAAATCATAGTCTTATCAACTGCAGAATACTAGATGCAGAGTATATTACAAGAAGTGATCACAAGATCATCTCAGCATAGTTGGTGACAGGTTTTATACAAAAAAGTAGATCTAAAGTATGTACTAGAAGGATAAAAGGAAAAAATATATTTAAAATTAGAAAATACAACAGAAGAGAAATAGGAAGCATATAGCATAAAGCTAGACAAAATGCTTAAAGAAAAACTAGCTTTTTGTTCTGAAAACTATGATATAAAGACGCAGTGTAAAGGAAAAAGTATAGATGAGCTTTGGAATACAATATCATATTACATACTTAGTAGTGTATAAAAATCACTCTTCAGCAAAAACATTAAAATAGGAACCTGTTCGCAACAAGAACCAAAAAAGAGTGATGATATTCTAAAAAAACTAAGAATATTAGGCAAACTTTGTTATGTATGCATAGTAAACAAAGGCAAATATATAGCTGAAGAAGAAAGATTTTATTAGTCAAATAAAATCAAAGAACTTAATAAAGATTTAGATACAGAAATAGAAGAAATCATAGAAAAAAGCTGAACAGAGTAAAGTGGCAAAGATCTAAAAACATAGTGGAAGATAATATATACCAAGATGCAACAAAAGAGGAAAAAAGAAGGTCTGATAGAAATAAACAAGCATATAGACAACAGATATGCTACAATTCAAAGTGAATTAAAGCATATGCTAAATAGCTTTCTAGAAAGATTATCAAACAAAATTAAATTAGACAGAGTTATAGTAGGAAGTGAAGAAGAACTAGTCTTATTTACAGAAGAAAAAGAGGTATAACAAGAAATGAAAAATCATTTTATGAAACAATTTCAGAAAAGACAGATCAAGAATAACAAATTCATAAGCAAATAGATCGAAGCATACAGACCTATAAATGAGATAAATGAGAAAATATATTTAATACTCAGTAGAGAAGCAACTGAACAAGAGTAACAAGAAGTCCTCAAGGGCATCAAGTCTAAATCAATACTAGATACATCTAGAATCATCTACTCTCTAATAAAAAAAACAGACTATATAGCTTAAATAGTCTTCTTAGCTTTAGCAAGCAAATGCATTCAAAAAGAAAACATTCCTATGAAGTAGAAGATCGATTAATTATACCTTATTCTAAAAAGAGAAAATTAGAATTATAACTTGTCTAATATCAGACCAATTGTACTTCTAGAAGCTTTTTAAAAAGTAGTAGTATGCATAATAGGCAAGAAACTAGACAAAGTACTTACAGAGTTTAATATTCTAAAAAGCCTAAACTTTGCAGTCTATTAGGAAGCAGCACGAGTAGCCTAATTTATATAATGAATAATCTAATAGAGGAGGCAAGAGAGAAAAATAAGGAAATCTGAATTCTCTTTTAAGATATAAAAAAGGTATTTGATTCTGTAAGCCTAATTATACTAGAAAAAGTATTAAAAAGAATAAAATTTCCAGAAATTACAAGAACCTTTCTACTTAACCTATTCAACACAAGAAGAATTAAAGTGATTATAAGTTATGGCTTAATACAAGAATTCATAGCAGAGGATAGTCTAGACTAAGAGGAAGTCATCTTACCTCTATTATAGTGAATCTTCTATGACCCACTTCTATACATAATTTAAGATCAGAAGAAGATGGGTTATGAAATAAGTTTAAAATAGCCTATAAATTTAAGTTATAATAAAATTCAAGAAATAAGCTAAAGACAAGGTGTTCTGGCATATGCAGATGATACTACATAGATAGCTAGATTAGAAAAAGAACTTTGCGAAATTATTAAAATCTCTGATGAATTTTATGAGTTAAATAATATAGAAATTAATGAGAAAAAATCAGAACTGCTCATATTAAATGCAAAACAAAATAAAGAAGATACAAGGCTTGCAATAAAAGTAGGAAAAAATAAAGATATTGTTTATGCAAAAAGAAAAACAGAAGCTATAAGACACTTGGAAGTCTGGATATCTGAAAAAAAAGGAAGCAAATATGATATTAAAATTATCACAAAAGAAGTAACAAGAATATGCAAAGCAGTAAAATTCAAAAAAGCAATAGCTAGTCAGCTAATATATCTAAATAATAGTGTCTTACTACTCAACATTGAATATAGGCTACAAACATCCATCTTACCAAAACCAAAATGCAACCAAATACAGAGACCAATTTGAATGCTGATCAAAAACAAAATTGATTTAGCAAAATCAATAGTAAATAGTATTTGTAGCTATAATGGATTAATAGGCCTCAGATCAATATAGCAAAATCAACTAATATATCATATTACAAAACTAACAATATGTTTAAACCAAAAGGATAGCATAGAGAAATCTACTTACCTCAGACTAAAAGATACTCAACTGAAATATAAATCCAAATATAGTCTGCTAGATAAGAGATGTACATTCAGCTCAACAAGAACCCAAGGCAATCTAATATATAATATTATCATAAGCATAGCTAAACTTAGTTTTCAATTTCAAGAAACTCATACAGATACAAACAATATAGAAGTAAAAGGCATCAAGTTATTTAGACTGCTATTAGACAAAGATTTGAGAGACTTTATAGATAGTAGAAATCTAAATATATTCACAATAGATTAGTTACTAGAAGAGGAAGGAAACAAATTACTCTTCTAGAATTAGATAAAATTAATAAAAGATTGCGAAGAAAAGATCACAAACCAAACTAGTTCAAATCAATTGAAAGAGAAGTTCTTGTAGATCATAGCTCAAGAGAAGTTGCAAAGAACTTCAAAATTCAAAGTACAAACAGAGAAGTGCTGAAGTTAAGTAGGCAGAAAATTAGCACAGATAAAAGAAAGAAAGAATAAGTTATTTTAAAAGAAGAAAATATACCGATAGTAGAAAAAATAGTTAGAAAGACCCAAGGAAAATTCATATTAGTGCACTAGAAATATATAGACCTAGGAGATACACTCTAAACAAGTATAGCAAAATGCGAAGGATGCAGTATCAGTAAAAAGAACGATACTGATTGTCTAATTAGCAAGCTAATAAGCAAGTAGCACCAAGTTGTCAGCAAAGCAACAAGAGATGAAACAGGCACATTCACTTTAAAACTATCACTTTTAGTCTATATAAATAAATTTGAGCTATATTCAAAAGAAGAACTTCCAATTCAGAATAGCATTCAGATAAAAATACTGAGTATAGAAGAAGTAATAATACAAAGAGTAATCGAAGATAAGAATATTCAAGAAGATTTAAGAGATAGTAGAAAAGCTAAAAGGAGAAAAGGTGTTAGATATTTATACAGATAGGTTACTAGCAAGTAAAGAAATAGGAAATAACAGAGAAAAGAAAATAGGAATAGATTAGATAATAGATAATAGATATAATAATAGTTTAGATAATATATGTTTTAATAGTAAAATAGTCAATTGGCTCTTCTCAACTCAAGCTGAGCTCGGAGCAATTTGAACAGCAATATTAGCAGTACCATATGATACTTAAGTTAAGATCTTCTCAGATAGCAAAGTAGCAATTGAAGGAATACTAAGTAACAAATCCTCAAACAGTATTTGAGATCTATTTAAAACTAAGAATAAAAGCTTAATTAGACAAATAAGAGAATACTGCAAAGCCAAAAATATTGAGTTAGAGCTTATTAAGATCAAAGATTATAGTGGTAACTTATGGAATAACAAAGCAGATAAGCTTACTAAGCTTAGTCTCAACTCATACAAAATAGTTAAGCCAAAAGATGTTAATACTGATGAAATTAAGGTTTTATCTAAATAGAAGAGCAATTTGATCAATTGCTTAATAAGAGCTTTTGTAAATATTACAACAGCAATAACCTATGAAACAGAATAGGCAAAATTAAATAATATAAGTAAGCTAATAAATATGAGACTAATAACTAACAACAATGAAACTATAAATTAAACAAATATATGGGATACGTTAAAGAAATATTAAAGCAGAAAATGCATAAGTCTCAAGAAAAGCAAGGCTTTGATGTTCAGAATAAAATACATGAATAAGTTACTACCAATACATGACATATACTACCAAAGAAGACCTAAGTTATATAAAGGTAAAACATGTGTAGTATACTACAGAACAGAAGAAACTTTTAGCTATCTAGCTACTTGCGAGTTATATCAAGGTATCTGGAAATATACAGAAGAAATAATAATAAAGGAACTAGGTTTGAAAATACTCAAAGAATGAGATTTATTAGTATTAAGTTCTAGTCTTGCGAGCATACTCTTAGATATGAACTTAGAGGAGAAGCTTAAACAAAGAAAGTTATACCTTTGAGACCTTATAAGCAAAAAACAAACCAATGATATTAGAATATTGCTAAGCTTCAGATCTAAAGTCAACCAAACAATAAGTTGGTTTATTAATATATTTTGGTCCAATTTTTATGAAAGGTTATGGAAGTTCTGCTATGAAATCATAGCAAGTTGGGAAAAAGAAAATAAGATCAATATACGAAAAAAAAAGGAAAAAAGAAAAAACAGTTTAGATTTAGCCTAGCAAACAAAGAGAACAATTCTCTAGAGAATTCTCAAAAGAAAGAATCAGTAGCTGAGAAAAGAGAAAAAATACTAAAAGATTTAAACAACCAAATCTCGAGATAGATCAAAAATACAGATCATGAGAAATAGTTAAAATTTAAAGTTAAATAGGCTTTCTTAATATAAGCTGATAGTAGCCTTCTTTTGATAGAGTCTAAATAGATATGTTTAAACATATGTTTAGTCTCAAGAAGAAAATGCTGCTATAGCAGATTGTACTTGAGCATCTCTTAGACAGCTGAGTAAGTTCAGAATTGCAATAAGAAGAGCAGTTTTAAAAGTAGAATAGTTTTTTTTCTTTTATTATGTACTGTTACAAGTGGTGTAGCCTTCTTAATACACTCCAAGTAACATAAGACACGGAAGGGGAACTCCCAACGGTGTCAAAGTGGAATGTTACATCACTGTGACGGTTCGTTAGAGAAGTTTATTTTTAAAGCCAAAAGATCATATTTATTAACGAACTAATAGAGAACTTAGAACTTTATTGAGTAATAGGAGATTGTAGAGGACAAATCTTATCTAATCTTTTTTGGGGCAAAAGGAAAAGGGAGGGTTTATATAGCTTTTACAATTAAGAATAAGAACGGTAGAAACGGTAAGAATGGTAAGAACGGTAAGAATGGTAAGAACGGTAAGAACGGTAAGAACGGTAAAAACGGTAACTGTTTCTAAGTTGTTTCTAAAACAACTCTAAAACTATGAGTTCTACAGTTATAAATTATAGCTCGTTTGAAAGATCTCTTCGAGCTAGATCTAATGGTAAAATCTAAATCTATCTGCGACTACTAAGTTATTTGTAAAAGCGATATAATAAAATAAAGTACATTCAAGAAACTAACTATTTATAAAAATACTAATAATAAAAATAATAAATAAAATAATAAAATAAAATAATTGAAACTCATTTTATAACAGTAGTACTGTTATAAAATGAGTTTTACTTATTTTATTTTTATTATTTTATTATTAGCATTTTATTATTATAAATAGTTAATTTTTTTACTTATCATCACTTTTACAAATAGCTTAGTAGTCAAAATAAATTAAGCTATACTATTAGATTTAGCTCAATTAGACTTTTCAAACAAGCTATATTTTATATCTATAAGACTCTTAGTTTTTAAGTTATCTTAAGAACAACTTTAGTATAATTTACAGTTCTTATAGTTTTCACAGTTTTTACAGTTCTTATATTTTCTACAGTTCTTATAGTTCTTATAGTTCTTACAGTTCTTATAGTTTTTATAGTTCTTATAGTTTTTACAGTTCTTATAGTTCTTATTACTAGTTGTAAAAAAGTTATATAAATCCTTCTTTTTTCCTTTGCTTCAAATTAAGTTTAACTTCTGCAATCTCCTTAATATTAGAATTCTTTTAGTACAAAAACTAATAGATAGTCTTGTATTATCGATATTGTATTATAAATAAAGTATAATCTTTGCTCTTTTATTAATTTTGTAATGAACTGCTACAGTAAAGTAATATTCTACTTGAACATTATTAAGAGTCTTTTTTCTGTATCTTATATTATTTGTATTGTATTAAGAAGACTAAAACTTGTAATACTACTTCTCTAAAAAAATATATAAGCTAATATATATTTACAAACTTTATAATTCAGAGTCTAGATTTTATTTCAAAGTACCTCATCACTAACTCTCTAATCAATAGGTATATATTTATTAGAATTTAGATTTTTTTTATTTTTTATTTTTTTTATTTGTCAACAAATTGTCTACAAATTATTTTATTAAGTATTATTCTTAAGTTTATATTAGTTAGTAAAAGTACAATTAGCTATATTTATAACTTTAGAGTATAGTAGAAGTTTGTTTTAAGAGGAATGTTTTGCATATATCAATTCTGTGCAATATCACGTATATCAATTTTTTTTGACCAATAAAATTATAGCATTAATTAGTTACTTAAAATTCAGCAATTATTTGTGTACATCAATAAATATGCGTAATTTTTTTTTTTAAAAAAAAATATATATATATATTAATTTTAATACATAAGAAAACTAATTTCGACTAATCTAGCAAATTAAATGCCAGAATAATTTTTTTACGAATTAAGAAAGCAATTAGGTGTACATATATACCATACATCTTCGATTCTAAGTATTCAGCTTTTCATGTTCATAGTTACAGTTTCGCACTTTTAATATAATAGGTGTAAAAAATACTTTGCTTTATTCTGATATATTTTTATTTATTTACTTCGTCAAAGATGTTTAACATGAGTTTTTTGCATATCATTATATTCACATATTTATAATTTTTGTTGCGTGTACAAACCATTTTTATGGAATAAGTAATAATTACTTTTAGTGACACTTGCTATGCTACGAACTACTTCAATAACTGATATTGAATTATAAAGCTAAAATTAATTGAATTAATTGTACAATAGCAATATTTCTAGAAACAATCACATGAAAAACAATAAATAGTACAAATCTATGTAAATAGAGAAAACCAATCTTCTGAAAAGCCTAAGCGACGGCAAATAGAAATGTACTGAGGATTTAAAGATAGATTTTGTATATTTCTATTTACTTTGAGTTTGACAAACACAATATGGTCACGTCCATGCCAATGCAGAATTATAAGTTTTTTGCGATGCCTAGATTTCTGATCAAATGGCAAAAAAAGAAGACTTGTCATTAAGTCTATGCTATATATTGCTACTAGCATATTAAACATATCTGAAGCTATTTGTACACATTCCAGTGAATAAAACCAGTATTCTTGTGAACATTCTGGTTGAATATATGATAAAATATTCATTAACTGATCTGTATTATATCCAAGAATATTGCTGTAGAAATGTTGCCATTTAGTTAATTGAGATTTTATCGCAGCCTTGACATCTTGCTATTTTTTTTCTTCTTTGAATATAGCTACAGCTAGTGATCGAAACCCGCAATATCCATCACTGAGTAGATTATGTACCTGTAATTATATATTATCTAAATTATTATAAAAAATATTTCGAAGCTTCCCAAATTTCTAATTAAATAAATAATAGTCGTATCCTGAGTAATTAGCTATAAGAAAAATTTAATTACAAATATAATTGATATATATTGCTGTTTACATGACTAATATATTAGTTATATTCATAATGAATTTTATTTTTAATATTTGCTCAGGATAAAACTTTTATTTATAGCATTTAATTTAAAAATTAAACTCTTGTATTATCTAAAATACATAAAATACTTATTTTTACGCAGCAACTATAAAAAGCAAATCTAATATCTAATTTTAGCTATGTTTGATATTCACTTATTAAAAAAGACGAATTAGATATATATAATATAGTATATACATACCTGTAATACTGCATTTTGAGAAATGCGTAAATCAAGTTCTAAACCAAACAGATGTAAAAATGTATTACCTTTATCTAACTTTTTATCAATCTTAGCTTTTTTAAATTTATTTTCATTAGCATCAGGAATACGCCTATTATTAGGAGGATGGCCACATTTATGCTTAACTTCAATTATTTTAATTTCTTTATAGTCTATAATATTGTCAGCATTAGTCATTTCAAAAGTACTTTGCTATAAATTATTCAAATTATCTTGAAGCTTTGGTATCTTTCTATTTTCTAAAATCTGGTTTGAAATATCTTGCATAAGATTTAATAAATTATTATGGTGATACTGCGGTAGCTCTTGAAAAATTTGCATGGCAAGCTGAGAAACCGAATCTTGATCATGATCGATTTTTGAAGTATGTAATACATGCTAATGTTAATGAACCTTACTTTGTGATACACAAGTACGTAAATACAAAAGATATACTATAATTATATGCTGGCATAGAGTTTTGGTACGCCATGGATGTAAACATATACAAGTACTTAGTGTTTCAATTTGTACTGCATATGTTTTCATTATCTGATCATCAATTTGCACTACTTCATATATACCATCATCACGTTTAAGAACTCTATATTCTCCTGATCTTACAAAATCTCTTTGTTGTTTTATATATGTTTCATAAGCAAATCGTGAACACACTGAATGTAGCTTTTCTAAGCCTATATCTTTATTATCTTGTATATGCCTATTCTGATATAAAAACATTTCATAAGCAAATTTTTGAATATGCTCTTGATGTTGTTGCCAAACTATTGCAAGCAACCTATAAATAATAAGAAAATAAATATAGGCAAAAAATATTAAATTAAATTAAATTAATTAGCTAATTACTATATATATAGTTATAAAATAATGTGCAAAGATATAATTTCGAATTTTAGCCTAAATTAAGCTTAATTTTGTCTAAAATTCGAAATTATATCTCTGCATATTATTTTATGACTATATAATATTTAGTTACTTAATAATTGACTAACAATTTTTTATTCATACCTATCAATTGGAACAACATATCTTTCAACACTTTTTAATTTGTTATGTAAACTTTCTACACGCTGGCTTGACTTAATATTAAGATTTATATTTTTTTTTGTATATAGTACAAGCCAGCTTTCTTTATATAGCATCTATGTATTATACATATATTTTTTTGTACTTAGAAATTTTTTCTACAATTCAGTGAATTTTTGTTCTACTTGATCTTCTAGAAAATTATTATATACAAGCATTTGAATAGCTTGAATAAATTCGTCAATATTAGTGCTCTTAAGCTTATTTCTAATATTTTTAAAAAAGTGCCATATGCATAGCTGATGCTTTGTATCAGGAAAAATATTAGATATTGCGGCCATAAGAGCCAACTCTTGATTAGTGATAATAGTTTCTACATGTAAATTACTTGTTAAAATAGTTAGCACTTTGTATAACTCATATAATACCCAGCTATAAAAATTCTTTGTTTCAGAATAAACAA
>CAJVPM010000769.1:0-14893 GCA_910592325.1 Scutellospora calospora
ATAAGAACAAATTTGGCAATGTTAAATTTATGTAACAGTTGCAATTTTATACTAATTTAGTAAGAAATTGTGTAACAAATATTAAAAAATTTTTTGAGGTAAAAGTAAAACTTATAGGTATTTTTAAAGGCTATTTGAGACTTTAGAAAGCTTAATTTTTGTACTAAAAAGATGGTTTAGAGCTTGTTATAACCGGAAAATACTAGCCAACAACTTTATATAAGAGCACAAGAAAGGTATAGAAGCTAGTTTTAAAGTTATTTTAGAATTCTGCTACTTTTAGTTTTTTAAGTATAACTCTGTTTAAAAAAGAGTGAGAGTTATAAAACTAGACTATTAGAGTATAAAATTATGTGTAAAGCTTGATTTACTTAATAAAATTTTAAGAAATTTTGGTTTTTTGAAAAAATTTTTTAGAAAAATTTAGTACAAAAGATTTACAGATTAAGTGCATTTTTTTTCTGTCTACAGGTTGCTTTATTTATAATAGTTCTAATAATTATTATAAAAAACTAATTGTTATTATTTAATTTGATAGCAAATGATATTATTTTGTAAACAAATATAAGATGTTTCAAATTTTTAGCAGATATTCAAAATGATATATAGATCGAAATTTCTAATTTCTATAATTATTTAGTTTGAATAGTGAGATTAAATTATACTACTGAGGAATTACAGTAAGTTAGTTGCTTGATTATTTAAAATCTTATATAATCTACAAATAGCTTAGTCAAAAGAGGGTATTTAGATTTGGTCAGAAGTTTAGGTTTATATGTGAGTACTTCTAATTTTTTTGGTGATTATGCTTTAGAATAATACTTCTCTAATACTAATTTTTTATTTATTAGAGTAGATCATGTAGAGACTTTAGGTTTAGAGATTTGGACAACTAGAATATAACTATATTTTGTATATTCTAAACTTGAGACTACAACTACTATAGTTCATCAGATAATTAAACAGACAATATAATTATAACTAACCACAATCTGTTAGGTTAGCTAGACAATATATCATAGTTAGTCTTGGTATGTTAAGACTTAACTGAAACAGTTATAGAATAGATATCACATAGATAAGTTTAAAGAGAATCTTATTGTTATTTATGTTAAATAGTAGATCAGAGTTTAGAGATTAGTTTAGTGAAAGTGAGTTAGTTAGGATTTATAATATATTTATTTAATAAAGAACTCAATTTACTAAGCAAAACTTAGAAGAGTTGTTCTTTCTTACTGGGCCTACATAGTCTTTATTTATAATATAATTTTCATATACAATTTATCAAACTTATTATATTTATACTATTTATCTAACAAATGTAATAAAAGTATTATATCTAATTTATTGCTTTTATTATATTAATTACACTTATTCTATTTATTACATATATACAATAAATTAGATAAATACAATAAATACAATAAATGCAATAAATATAATAAATACAACTTTTCTTATGACTTCAGGTCATATTGTACTGTTTTGAACCTAATTTAACTATACTTCAGATCTCACAATAGAATCTAAGCCAATAAAATATAAAATATAGTGTAATTACTAAGATTAAAAGTAATAATTTGATCAGTAATTATAAATTTGCTTATAAATTTTATATCCTATTTATGAGTAGTTATCTGAATAGATTACTAGAATAACTCAAAACTAACTTGAACCTGATCAATTTCAGATCATTTGAGCTAATCTGTTTATGAGTATTACTTTGTTATCATTTAATTCAATAATCACAGTACTCTAATTAGAAATTTTTGCTTATATAAAGATTTTCTAGTCTAAATTATAGCTAATACAGGCTATGAGATCTAAATTTTGCTTATTATAGTAAAATTCTACATAAGATCTAAAAAAATTCTACATGAATTATATGTATACACATCACTATCTATAATCTAATAGATCTACTAACTAAATAAGGAACTTCTAAACTAATAATATCAATAGATATTACAAAACTAAATCTCTCAATTCATTTCTAATAGCATTAATATACTATTTTCTTTAAACTTCAGACCTTTATTACAAATATAATAACTACTAAAGAAATCTATAATTTTTTTCAACTCAAATATCTTCAAAACCTTCTTAAATCTAAATAGTTAATTATTTTCTCTATAATTAATTCTTTAGAAGATAATTCATACAAATCTTCACTTCAAACTAAAATTATTATAAATAATCTTCTTACTATACAAAATTTTTCTATTTACTATCCTTATCTTTACTTAATATCTAATTTTACAAGATGTTAAAATCTTGAAAATATACTATATCTTTTCTCTTATCTCTCTACTTCTCATAATAACAAAAAAAATATTAACAAATACTATTTAAGATATATTCTTAAATCTCAAACTTAATCTAATACTCATATAACAAATTTTAAATATTCTTCTAATATCCCTAATATATTTATTAAATAATATTTCTCTACTTCTTTTTCATATTATTATTAGCTACTACCTACTAACTACTTTTGATAATTTTAAAACTATTTTGCATAACTAAATAAAAATATTTCTTACAAAGCTCTTAAACCTTATATTTAATTGGTTTTATCAAAATATTTAGATTCAAAGGAATTTTTATAAATACTAATAGAAAATAGCTTGAAATATAATACTAAAAGCTAAAACACAAATTACTAACTCTTTCTGTAGATCACTTGTACTAAAATTTCTTAAAAATATTTTGTTATAACTAAATATTTTACTAAGTAAACAACCTTTAGGCACCTAAGCAAAATTGTTTTAAACAAAATTCTTCTTCAGAAAAGTTTTGTTTTATTTCTTTCAGACCAAAACTTATTTAATTATTTAATTAATTATTTAAATATATACTTTTAATAATATCCTAAAATTTTACTAAGCAAACAACTCTTGCCTATTAAAAGAGTTTAATCAAACTCAGTATTGGCTTCATTTTGATATAAAAAATATCAAAAATAGACTAAAATTAACTAATTTATAGCAAAAAATAGCTCTTAAGGCTTTTTAAAATTCTTTAAAAAATTCTTATTCTTTTTTCTTTTTTCTTGCCTTCTCTCTGTCAAATTGGGGTATAAACATGTTCCAAATCAACTAAAATTAGTAGTTTATTTGTGGATAACACTAATTTAATTATTTCAAATTCAAGTTCTTTTTAATTTAGTACAAAATTAATTATTTACATATTTGTATTCTTTCTAATTTGTACAAAGTACAAATCTAATTTTAGCTTAGTTATATATACTTATACTCCTGTACTATACTAGTTATACTAGCCACCAAGATATATTAGCTACATCTATAACCAAATAGATGATACAACTAGTGTAATATTATATAAAACAAATTATACCTTATCATGAAACTCTTATTGAGTACATCACTCTTATCAATATACAAATCTAAAATTAAAATCTCATCATGCCTACTTTTGTTAATACTATATCTAATTCTTATAACATTTACTATTACTTCTTTCACTACTCTGATTATTATGGAGTTAGCTTCATTGAATTGGATCCTAGCAAATTTCGTATTCTCTCAGCTTGCTTTGACCTTCAGAAATATGATCTCTCTAAAAACTAATACTACATATATATTCCCTAATAACCTCAAACTACAACATGTTTATACAACAACTACTATACAACCTTTACCTCCCAAAGATTTAAATACCCTAAAGTTTCTCAACTGTCTACTTCTACAGAACCTACTCTATTACAACCAATCTCAAACCTTAGGAGAAAACTATTTAATAAAAGCGATCTTTATTTCTGCAGAAAATATTGATTTATTTGCAGCCTAAATTGCTACCTATATTTATCACTTCTATACTTGTTTAATCTGCTAAAAATAATATATTAACTGCATAGTCCTCTTTAATTCAAAATATCTCTATGACTCCTTTGCAATTATCATCAAAGAGAGACTTATTCACAAATCCTGCTTTAAAAAATAAAAATTTCAATTAAACAAACTCAACTACTTAACTTTACTTGTAAACAAAAACTCACATTTGGTATCATCAAATTTATTACTAAAACAAAAAAAAAAGAAATAAAACTTCCTTAAACATATTCTACAAATATTTAATAAAAGCAAAAAACCTCAATCTACTCAAGATACTTCAAAATATCTGAACTGGTTTACAGAATATCCTATTATAGAAAAAATAGAACTATTTACACAACTAAACAACTCTTTCACTGCAAACATTTTTAGCTTTATTAAACTTCATCTGATTAATTTTAAATCTAGCCAAATTATCAACAAACTTATTCACAAGCTGCAAATAATACTAATATAGCTGAATCAAAAGACTCCAAATATACCTTCAAATATCTTCTTTGCTTACTTGCAGACAAACATTCTAAATTCTTAACTAATTTTATTTATAAAGCAAACTCTAAAATTAATAAAACTATTGAAATTCTATTTGACATACTCTACTCTACTTTTATTTTTCTTCTCACCTCATTTACAGAACTTATATTTACTAAACTCAACTACAACATATCTTCTCCTTATATAGCAATATCCCACTATATACTATTTCTAATAGAATTAACATAGCACTTAACCTTGCAAGTCTTTATCTTCACCTAAACTATATTTAAAAACTTTTAACTATGAAAAATTTGCTAAGGATCTTAGTATTTCTCCTATTCGAATGCAACTTCACTACAACTTCCTCACTGATCAAACTGATAAACCTCTTATCACAATTAAAAATAACCATAAATTTAATATTTATATTGATATCAATATACTTCAAACACATTTTCTTAACATATATTGCATACTTTCTTTAAAGAAATATAATCACTCTTTTGAAAATTAGTATAACTCCTTCTTTGACAATTATAGTCACCAATTCATCTTAATTAACAAAACCAAAACTATGAACTATATTAAATACCAAATTTATCTCCAATTCTCACAATATCTCAAAAAACTACTTTCTCTACTTTTGAATTTACTAATATAAATTCTTTTCAAGAAAGAACCAAACAAATAGTCAAAGCAATACTTTATCACTTCTACCTATGCAATTACTTCAAAACACATACTTGTTTTATAATTTCTGTAGACCAGGAATATGACTTTACAACTATTTTTAAAACAATATTCAAAAAATCTTTTGACTAATTCCCTGCTTCTTCCAATATAAAAATAGATAGAGAAACCAAACCAACAATTATTAAATCAACTCTTGACTTTACTATTTTTGGAAAAGACTAAAAACATCAAGCTAGTTTTAATATCCCAACACCTATTACAACAATTAATAAACTTGCTAGTAATACTAAGAAACAATATATAGATTTAAACTCAGTTAAAACAAATCTAAAATGTCAAACATATATTTTTATTGCTTCTTTAAAGCTTTCCTTCAAGCTACTGCTAAAAATAATAGTATCTTTGAACTAAGTAAATATGAAGCAATTAAAAAAGTTACAAAAAAATCTATTAACATACATTTCTTTGTATGAATCCTCACTTACTATAACATCTCTTACCAAAACCTTATTAGTATTTCTGAAATTTTTAAAAATATAAATCTACTTTCTACTCTCAAGTCTAACAAATTATTCTTAAAAAATTCAAAATCTCTTTCAAAAAACTAAACAAAATCTACTTTTCTATCTTATCTTGTACCAAACCAAAAATATAACAACAACAACTTAATAATAACCTTATTGACAAAACAATTGAGTTTATATCTCCAAGTCCTAAAATATTATATACTCAAATTCCATTCTCTTTTTTTTAGAAAAGTTTTCTGTAAACATGAATACAACTACTGCCTTTAAAATAATAATGTCCTTCACTTTAAGTGAGCTATTTTTAGAAGAGAATGTAGTAAGTAGATAAGTAGGAAAGTCTATTTATGCAGAGAACTATACATTTTAGCTAAATTTAATAAACAATATAGGCTTTAGACCTCTTCGTTACTGTGAGAGCTAAGTATATAGTGAGTACCTTTTTACAAAAGACTTTTAACATACTTCAGTTTCTAATACATTATCTTATATTGAAGTAATATGTTACAACAAATTTTTACTACACTACAATCTACTAACTCTTCAAACCTCACAAACTTTAGACAATATTCTAAACTATTTATCACAATACAAATATACTAATTAAATTAAAATTTCAATTAATAATACACTAACTGAAACATATATCTATATTAATATTAATGACTCTACTCTCTTAAATATCTAATACTTAGTACTAAGGACTATAAAATATACTTATATCTTCCTATTCATAGTCAAACATAACTACTACAACTAAACATCACTATATACAACATTTAAGAATACAATATACTAACTAAAAGATAGCTATGGGAGAACTACTGCTTCTTGCAAAATCTTTATATCATTAGTATAACCGAAAGCAAGATTTCTGCAATATACAAAAGCTCAAATTCTTTAATACAGCTCATTATACCTACTACTAGTTTAACTTAGAAAATTCAGCTAAAGGGATAAGCTTAATGATTGCAAACTATTTTTAATCTTATATCTATAATATAATTATATATCTAGAAAGTGCTATTGCTATAGACCTCTTCTTTTAAAACAACTTTAAATTTAGAATTATTTCTGTTTCTTTATTATCTACTTATTCTAATTAATGAAATTCAACTCAAAGCAAAGTTATTTTATAGATATAACAAGTAATAGCTAACTATATACTACATATTGTACTAGGAGATTTTAATGCCAACACAGACTAACAAAGTTCTACTTTATCTAAAACACAATTACTAACCTTTCTACATAGTAATAATATGTATGATCCAAGTGAACATACTCAAAATCTATAAAATACTTAGTACAGTACTCAATTTAGTAGCTGCATTAATTATATCTAAGCTCACTACTTATTTATCTCATACTTTCTAAACTTCTAATTTATAGACTCTGATAAAATTACTAATAGTAATCACAAAATACTTACTTCCTAATGGACCTTTCCTTTTGCTACCACTAGAAAAAACAGATGCAAAACTAGTAGCAGCTATAGGATTTTCAACTACAAGACTATAAACAAAGAAAAATGAGAACTATTTACAGATACTATTACTTAAAATCTTAAACAAAACAAAATTCCAACAACTGAACAAACTTCTGAGTTTATTGAGAAATTTTAGCACAAAATTCAAACAAGTATTATTCAAGTAGCTTTAACAAAAATTTCAAACAAAAAATTCAAAGTTTGCAACTTCTACTACTAATATTCCTACAAAGCAACTAAATTATATCAGAACCTTAAACAACTAAAAAATATTATTCAAACTATTAAAAAACTCCTAAATACTAATCAAAACATCTCTAATACAATTCTCTTTCAAATTACTAATCTTAATACTAAATACTAATTTAACATACTACCTTTTCTACCTAATTTATCTGAATTACTTAACTGGCTAATAGAATCTAAAAGCTGCTAAAAAAAACTATATCATGCTTATAATTTAGAAAATAACAAAGAAATCTACTAACAAATTAATGAAGCTATCAAAACTCAATATTCTCGACTCCAATTATATCTAACTAAAATGATCAATAGCTTTCTTAACTAATATACTAATCCAGTTTATTTTGATAATATAAAAACAAATAATAAAATTATCACAGATCTAACACAAATTAAAGAACATATAAGAAACTATTTTGAATAATAGATAGCTCACAGACCAATTGATAACTATATTTTTAATATAGAATAGTCATAAGAATACCTTCTAAAATCTAATATTAATACTAGCTAGTATTAAAATATCCTAAAGCCTATAAGCTCTGAAGAAATCCAACAAACAATTAGCTAACTTCCTAACAATAAAGCTTGTAGCCCTACTGGTATAAGCTATGAAATGATTAAATATAGTAGAACTCTATTTATATAATTTATAACTATACTCTTTAACTTATACTTAAATCAACAAAAAATTTCTAAATAATAGAAAAATAGCCATATTTTTCCTATTTCAAAGAAACCAAACTTCACTAGTAATCTTACATATACAAGACTAATTAGTCTCATCGAACATATTAAAAACTTTATACTAAAATTCTAACTAATTAACTTAACTCTATTTTTATTCAATACCCTATCTTATCACTACTTAATTATATTGCATTACTAGATAATAGTATTATGATATCCAGTGTTGGAAATCTGTTTTCAAATTTATGTTCTCATAAGAACACAATTATTTAATTTAATGTTCTCAAAAATATTTTTATGTTCTCAATACTAAAAATTTCTGTTATCATTTTTTGAAAATTTTCAAATTTTGTCTCAAACTTGCTCATCTTTTATGTTTGTTCATTTTCTTTTTGGAATTTTTTGGATTTTACTTATTTTCTAATCATTAACTTCATTCATATTATACTATATAGAGAACATATTTATCAAGCAATATGTTCTCAAAATTTTTTTTATAGAGAACATATTCAAAGTAACAAATGTTCTCAAATCCAAAAGTATGTTCTCTTGAGAACATGAGAACATTAGATTTCCTACACTGGTGATATCTATTCATATACTTAATAATTTAATTGAAGATGCTATTTGCAACCAAAAAAAGCTATAGCTTCTCTCATAAGATATGAGCAAAGTATATGACTCTGTTAATATCTAACTATTTAAGCAATTTCTCAAATATATCTAAATACCAAACTAACTTATAAATACTCTAACAAATCTTCTCTATAACCGTAACAACAAAGTTATTACAAATTTTGAACTTACTAATTTATATCTAGTTCATAATAGAATTGATTAAAGAGAAACAATAACTTCTTTATTCTAGTATATTTACTATGATCTACTTATAACAAAAATAGCTAACTAATATATACAGAAAAAGTATTGAAAATCAGAGAGCTTAAATAGAAGATCTACAAGCAGATCTTAGATATAGCAGTTAGTAGATAACCTTTGAGCAGAATCTTTAAAATAAACAATAACTAAAATTGTATGTATAGCTAATTGTGGCCTTATTAATATGCAAAATATAGTATTCCTCTATCAATATATAGATATGTAAGTCTTAAATAATAAATATCAAGATATAGAACTCTCTTTTTAAACAATAAAAAAAAAAAAAAAAAAAAAAGTAAAATAAGTATATGATTACTCTAGTAAAAATTACTTTTGACATTAACTAGAGCTCTATATACTTATAATGTATTAGATAATATGTATCTCAAAAAAATCTAAGTCATATCAAAGAAAAATTTATGAGCAAATTAGCTAGTTTAAGTAGTTAGATATAGTAGTAAAATTAATTAATATAAGAGATAAAGTAATAATTAAAGTGTTTAAATAGATAATTTACAAACAAATTATAAGAAGGTCTAGCAATCTTAGTGTAGTGATTAGGTTGTCAGACTACCATGCAAGAGGTCTGGTGTTCAAATTCTACTATCGATGAATTTGAATAATTACTCAGACCTTTGTACCCAACTTACAGTAAACTCTGTCTGTTTCTGGGGTTATAACCCTGTAAATCATATTGTACCAATATCATCCAAATATTAGAAGTGTGACAAGGCATTTGGCGAGATGTAATATTAAACAAATAAATCTTGATAGGATCTATGAGCAGGGGATCTGCATAGTAGAAATTCTGAGTTGATAAAGTAGTACAGCCTTTGACGGTCACACCAGCTAACACTTAATCCAGAAAGGAAACTATCAACGAAAGATACAGATTAAGTCAGGTACACATAAATTCATTCTACAGGGAGAATTAGTAACACCAACTTGGCTTGGCTGCTAACTGGATTAAGAGGATCTGCTTTGTAAAACATCTAAGAAGATAGATACAGAAAACTGGTAGAGAGCTACAGTAGGAACTAGAGTTGTATGAATATTTACAAGGGTCTAAACTAGGTAAATCCATAAAATAGATACAGACTACTCTAGTAGGTATGCTTCGAGATTAACTGGCTCTGCAGTACCTACAATATATTAGGTACAATGTATTCTGAGAGGACCTAAGCTGTTCTGAATAAATAGATCTGTAACAAGCTAGCTGGCTTAAGCAGTTAGGTGTTAGGTGATGTTAGGTTAGATCTGTATGGGTTAATGAACAGAGTGTTTAAATAGGTAACTCACAGGCAGGTTACAGGTATAGCAGCATAGTATAGAACCAATCAGATGGTCTAATCGCCTGTGCAGCAGACTACTTAAATTAGATAATGACTAAAGTTATACGTATGACTTGTTGTACACTCTTCATGTAATTACAAACAGTAGAGACTATTAATGTATATCCTGTATATAATTCTAATAAAATTCCTTCGGCAATATAAGCTGCCTTAATAACAAAAAAAAAAATCTAGATTATTTAATTAATATCTATTTTTCAAAGTCCGTTAAATCAAGAGGGAATTCGTCTGTTTCTAAATATTCTAGGAGATTTTGGTAATAATCTAAATTCATTTCTTTAGAGTTAGAGGAGGATGTGTCTGAGTTTTAAGTCTAGAGAGTGTATCAATATTTGAATATTTTCGTCTTGGTTTGAAATTACAGTAAAGCAATAAGGTTGTAATTTCATTATTCATCTTCCTAATTATCCTTTAGGTTAGGAGGATTTTAACTATTGAAGAGCTGAATGGTCAGTGACTAAAGTGAAATGATTTGTTTCAAAATATTTATGAAAATGTTCTATTGCCTATACTATGGCAGCGCATTCTAATTCTGTTGCTTCATAGTTTACTTCTTCTTTCTTGAGACTTTTACTTGCATAGGCAATAAGATGTTCTTTTCTATCATCTGCAACTTGACTTAAAGTTGCTTTAAATTCATCATAGGAGGTATCTGTAGAGAGGATAAATTCTGCTTTATAATTTGAATAGATTAGGATAGGAGCTGTGACTAATTTTTGTTTAAGTTCATCGAAAGCTTCTTGTCATTGTTGATTCCATTCATATTTAGTATTCAGATGTAATAGCTGATTTAGAGGTTGGGCTATAGAAGAAAATCCTTTAATAAATCTTCTGTAATATTCAGCGAGTTCTAAAAATGATCGAAGTTGGGTCATATTGGTAGGGGGTAGAATATTTTGTAAAGCTATAATCTTTTCAGAGTCTGGTAAGATTCCTTTAGCTTCTATAATATATTCTAAGAAAAGTAGTCATTTCATCCAAAAAGTATATTTTTCTAAGTTAAGCTTGAGTTCAGCTTTTCTGATTCTAGTAAATACTTCACGAAGATGTTGAATATGATCTTCAAATGTTCGTGAAAATATATTAGTGTTATCTAAATAGACAACAATATATTTATAGGCTATGCCTTGGTAAATTTGATTCATAAGACATTGAAAAGTAGTAGGAGCATTGCATAGTCCAAATGGCATTATATTGAACTTGTAAGTACCATATTTAGTGATAAAAGCTGTTTTCTCTCTATCTGCAGAGTATATCATTACTTGCCAATATCCACTTATAAGATCAAAAGTAGAAAAATATATAGCTCCTGTAAGGGAGTCTAAAAGTTTATCTATGCGAGGTAAAGGATAAGAGTCTTTCTTAGTTATCGTATTAAGTTTTCTATAGTCCACACAAAATTTTTTCTTTCCATTTTTCTTTATAACTAAAACAACAGGGGATGCCCATGGGCTAGTTGATTCTCTAATCAAGTTGTTATTGAGTATTTATTGTATTTCTTTATTAATAAAGGCTTGTTCAGTAATAGGTACTGAGTAAGATCGAGAACTTATAGGAGGTACATCTTCCGTAAATATCTTGTGCATTATTAGGTTGGTTCTTCCTAGTTGAGTAATATCTTTTGCAAAGAGGTCTGCGAATTCTCTAAAGAGTCATTTGAATTTTATTTCTTGGTCTGAGGTTAGCATTTCTGTTTTTGGAACTATTTCTTGAGAGAGCGTATATATTTCTTTCTTTTGTAAATTATTAATTAGAGCTGATTCTAAGGCTTCAAGTTCTGAGGGAAGTTCATCTGAGTCACTAAGTAGTTTTTCATCTTGCTTAGGATGATTTAAAAATTTAAGAAGGAGGTTGAAATAGTAGGCTGTTCACTATCTACTTGTAAAAATTGTTCCTGATATAAGTATCCTATTTGTTAGTAGAATTTTTCAAAACTATTAACCTTGTTCTAGAGGATTCCAATAGTTTGAGTCTGGTGTTCAAAGGTCTTGGCTTGGGCTTGGAGAAGAGTAATAATCTAGGCCTGTTGTTCAACTTGTTGTTATAATAATTTAATAAATTCATTCTGGTCAGATTTAGGTTGAACTTGAGGTGGAGAGGGCAATTCAGGTTGAGTAGGAAGGTCTTCTGGTTGTGGCTCTGGTTGAGATTTAAGGATTAATTCTTCATAACATTCTTAGCAATATTCCTCATATGTTCGAGCTCTACTTTCTGCTTAGGCATGAAGCAACTTTTACAGAAAGCTACTTTGTTATTGAAGTTCTTTTGGAGATTTTCTATTGCCTTATAATGATCAAATTCAGGATGAGATTGGCGAAGGATTCTTGGAGGATTCAATCTAAAATTTCTTGTTCTGTTTCTGAGAGAGTTATATAAGATGCTCTCATGATGATACTGATATCATCATCTGAGTAGTTCTGATTAGATTGGTCATTTATTTGAGATTCTAAAGCTTCAGTAATATCCTGGTGACTTTGGCCTAACTTGATCTTAGCAAGGCGAAATATTCTACTTTGATTAAAGTCATATGCATGTCCAGCATTTCTAGTAGATTCTGTATAGTGACGTATTCAGGTCTATAAATTATAGTTAAGGTTCTATTCTATATCTTGGGCTGCTTTGTATGCATAAAAATGTTCTAGATTACAAAACCAAGAATCTTCTCAGATTGTATCTAACTTATGCATTCTAGTCCTAATATGTTCTTTTTTACAGAGCGCAAATTTAGTAAGGAGGCCTTGTCCATCACCATTAGTAAAGTATTCTATGCTTCGTGAGTCTTCTCTTGGGAGTTGTTGGTAAAAATCAGTTTAGCAAATCTTACATACCAGGGTATCATTAAGGAGGCGAATATCTTCTGGCATCTGAGGAGTCTTGTATCTACAGCAATAGTTTATTCTTTTGCGACTATAGTAAACTATCTGTCTATCTTCTACTTCATCTTGGCTACATTCACATTTATACTGTTAGTTATCTTTCTTGAGAGAAGCAAGAGGACAATAGATACTGATATGTCCTAACTCATTGTATTGATAGCAATGGTTATGAGGGCAATCAGCATATTGGTGCTCAGTACTATTATATACTTTATAGTAGTTTAGTTTTGGTGAGTTGTGAGGGCAATACTTAGAGATATGTCCTAGTTTTTTGTATCTATTGCATTAGTTATCAGAGCAGTCTGCAAAGACATGTTCATTGGAGTAACAGTTTCTACATCTTCTGTATCGATTGTTTATAGAAGGTCTATTTCTAAGTCTAGGGGTTAAAGTTATCCAAGGTTGATTATCAGTTTTTGGATCTGTGGCTGTTAAAGTATAAGCTTCTTTTTGGAATAAAAATTCTTATTCAAATTGGTCTAATTCATGCTTTTCCCTTACTGTTAGTTGAATAGGTAAAGGTTAGTGTTGTTCGTAGATAGTAGATACATGAATTTTCTTATTGTTCTATTTTAAAGTATAGATACTATTTTTCCAGTTATAGGTAGCTTCAACTTTTTGAGACCAATTATTACCTAGGAGGAGAGAATAAGAGGTAGCATCCATAACTTCTACATCTATCGAAATGGTTATCCCTTCAATTTCTATAGGGAGATTTTTAATTATTCCTAAAGGTTTAATGGAGGGTCCTGTGGCTGATAGAATTAAGCTAGAAGAGCAAGTATCTATCTTGAGTCCTAGTTCTTTAACAATCTGATATGAGATCATACTGATTGAGGCTCCGCTATCAATAATAGCTTAATAAGACTTATTCTTAATCTTAATATTATATTTAACAGGTGTAGTATAAGTTGAAGCTTTAGTAATAGCGTTAGAAGAGGGAGTAGCAAAATAGGTTTCCATAGCAGTTTGCAATGACTTATTAAAGAAATATGATTCGAACTGTTCATAATCATAATTAACGAGACCTGCAGTATAAGCTTCTCTAGGGTAGAGAGTAGAGGATTGGCTTCAGGAACTGCTTCTGCTATTGTTATCTCTGTTTCTATTTCTATATCTATCTCTTGAGTGACTTCTTTCTTAGCTTCTATTTCTGTCATTATTCCTAGAATTGTTATAGCATCTGTTATCATCATATGATCTGTTTTTTCTCGAGACTGAGAACGATCATAATATCAGTCATTATTCCTTCTATTATCTGATCTATAGGTGTTGTTAGAGCAGGAACTATTGTAATGACTAGGTCAGGAATCAGAATAGGAATTATGTCTAAAATCTTCTTTTCTCTTGTGACAATCTTTAATATAATATCTTTTACTTTCACAATAATAGCAAGTGGTATCCTATTGGTTATTATTATCAAATCTGTTTCTGTTCGAGTTATTGGAGTAGTAGATTAGTTTGGGAGTAGGAGTAGTCTATTTCTCAGCAAGATTAATGCTTAGCTTAGCTATTTGTTTAGTGAGTTGTTCAATAGCTTTATCCATACTAGAATTTGTTTTAGAGGCTATGAGTGTTCTAGTTTCCCATCGTCATATTGCAGTTATTGCTGCAGTTAGGGTTGCAGGTTCTGAGGCTTGGATGTTTACTGAATATTCTGGTCGAAGTCCTTATACAAAGAGTTGAATGAAGAAACTAGCTGTGAAATTATTCTCTAGGTTAACTCGTTCTTTTAATTGTTTAAATTTGTTAATATAGGTATCAACTGTATCTGAGCCTTGTTGGATAGCAAAGAGTTGTTTTTGCCAAGTAGCTT
>CAJVPM010000770.1:0-14893 GCA_910592325.1 Scutellospora calospora
TCAGTGGGTTTCGTTGTCATTGTTTCTTTGAGATTTTCTTCATACTAACATTTCTTTTTTTTAGGCATTTCTTCAGTGGGTTTCTTCATCTTTCTTCGGTGGGTTTCGTTGGTGCTTCAGCATTTCTTGTAGCTTTCATCATTTGTTAGTGCTTCAGCGTTTCTTGGAGATTTCGACGTTTGTTAGTGCTTCGTTGTTTCTTGGAGCTTTCGACGTTTCTTGGAGCTTTTGACGTTTGTTGGTGCTTCATCGTTTCTTGGAGATTTCGATGTTTGTTGGTGCTTCAGCGTTTCTTGGAGATTTCGACGTTTGTTGGTGCTTCGTCGTTTCTTAGAGCTTTCGACGTTTCTTGGAGCTTTTGGTTTTGTGTATAATATCTCTACTATAAAGCATATGATATATGATTTTTCTATGACACATTTTTGTTTATTTTAATTGCACATATTTGTACTATGTCAAGTGATCTATAGTTCAGTGTTTGTTTGATTCTTCAAATTTTCCAAAAAATTGTTCGTTATCTATTTTCAAATCGAAATATCTTCTATAATCTTAAATTTTTTTGACTTTTTTCCTTATTTTTTGCAAAGATATATATATCTTTCCTTGCTCTTCTCTTTTAATTAGTAGCTTTTATGTTCATTCTTAGTAGAAATTTTGAGATTTCTTGTTTTTTTTTTACTTCAAATTTGGTCAGAGTGATCGATGGAGAGAGTTTTTTTTTTGTTTATATCTTTGTTAATATACTTAATATTATTATTGATCTTTTAAATATATTCATTATTGTTTTGCTATTTAGTATGCTTAAGGATTCTTAAGAATTTGTTTAGTTATTTAAGAAATTAGTAGAGTTTTGTTACTTGAGTTGAGAAGCTATAATAAGTTTTAGAATAAGTTTTAGCTGTTGAAATATATTTTGTTGAGACTTTTTTAATTACAGTATAGAAGTTATATTACTATCTGTTTAGTTCTAAAGTATCTTCAATATTTAAGTTAGTGATTTTTATTGAATCTAAGTTCATATTAACTTGATTTAAAAAATTAGCTCATGTATCAATATTCATTTTCTTATACTTAAAGATTTTCTGCTTTTTGTTCTTGCTTCTTGTATTAAAAAAAAATATATTATTATACTATAAATATAAATTATTTTGTAGTTGCTATTCATAATTCTTCTTGCAGAAGAGATTTATAATTTTGAAATATTATTAATTAGTGTATTGAAGAACTAAATATCATCAATTTGACTATATAAGTTTTGTCTAGACTATATGTGATTTTATATATAAAAATATTGTAAAGTATTCAATAAATTGTGATTAATTGTTATATAGAAAATTAAAAGTTTCTTTTTAGATAATTTACTATAATCAAAGTTAAACTCACCCTAATAATTATATAGTATTGTAGATTAGATGTCTCTTCTATCTATTTTTGTATTACTTGTTATATTTGAAGTAGAAGTGTATTGTTGTTATTAAGTAGGTATAGTGAAATTACTTGAAGATAATATTTGTGAAGAAAAAAAAAATTAATTGCAATTGTAGTATTATAAAATAAGTTTTAATTATTTTATCTTATTATTTTACTATTAGTATTTTTATTATAAATAGTTAATTTCTTAAATATACTTTATTTATTATTATCACTTTTACAAATAACTTAGTAGTCACAAATAGATTTAAGTTATACCATTAGATTCAGCTCAAAGAGATCTTTCAAACAAGTTATAATTCATAATTGTAGAACTCTTAGTTTTAGAGTTATCTTAGAAATAACTATAATTATCTTATTATTCTTACTGTTCTTACTATTCTTACTGTTCTTACTATTTTTACTGTTCTTATTACTAGTTGTAAAAAGCTATATAAACCTTCCCTTTTCTCTTTGCTTCAAATTAGGTTTGATCTCTGCAATCTTCTTAATATTAGAATTCTTTTAGTATAGAAACTAAAAGATAGTCTTATATTATCGATATTATATCTTAAATAAAATATAATCTTTGCTTTTTTATTAACTTTGTAATGAACTACCATAGTAAAGTAATATTCTACTTGGATACTGTTAAGAGCTCCTCTTTTGTATCTTATATTACTTGTGTTGTATCAAGAAGGCTAACACTTGTAATATTTTGATACCTTCTAGTAGAAAAACAAAGAAACACTCTTAGAAGAATAATTAATTAAAGAAACTTTAAAGAAGCTCTAAAGAAACCTTTCTTAAAGTTAAAGAAACCTCTCTTTTCTTCTTTGACAATCTCTAAAGAAGCTTCTCTTAAAAACTAAGAAGCTGCTCTTTTATCCTTTACTGATTCTGATCTATATCATATATAGTTTATATTATACAAGTAATAAAAAAGAGATCTACAACTTCTCGAACAGATCTACATTATACTATAGTATGAAAAGAGAAAAATCACTCTAAATTGCTCCAGACTAAGAAAGATCTATTTCACATTACATAAACTTTTTAAAGTTAAATCTAGGCTCAGACTATACCTATTTATATCTACTTTAAAGCTAGCAACTTACTGTGACTACTAGATTAGGAACTCCTAAAGGACAAGTACTCTATGAGCTAAACTTGTAGACGTAAAGATTAATTAAAGCTAGCAGCTTACTGTGACCTTTAGAAATAGAAACATCTGAAGGATGAGTACTCTATAAACAAAAGTATAGACATAAGGACTCTAATAGCTAGCAGCTTACTATGAATCTTAATATAGAAAAGTTAAGTGCAGATTATCTATGAGCCAAATAAGTAGGCATAAGTAATTCCAAACCTTAATCTGTAGTCTCAGATACTTCATAACCCAAAGTGTAGGAGTAAGGTATCTTATTACTAATATATATGAACAGAGCATATCAAATACATATAAAAAGAATACAAGTATATGATTTATAATATTAGAATACAAATCAAATATATACAGTACTTTAAATTTTAGACTCAGATTTATCTTGTTAGCTGTGCTATCCAGGAACTAATTACTATAGATCATACTGTAACTTTTGATATTAGTACAGATGAGAATACTATATCAGATTCTATTCTCAATAAACAATAACTGAATACATAGAATTAATTAGTAGCTCTATCTATTCTAAAGCTAGAGCAGCAGTATGTAATATTATATTTAGTTGCTAATATAATACCTCTATAGAAAACCTTAAAAATATTATTGAAACTCTTTTAAATAGATACACTTGATATACCCTACAAATCTACCTTTCTCTTAGCTTTAAAACTATAGTCTTTGACTCCTATATTGAATTTCAAGTTAGTTTTACTACTTTTAATTCTTATTTTAATAAAACTCCAACAGAAGTTTTAGGAGATCTTGGTTCTCTTATCTCTAACAAATATATTAGTAATCTCAATCACTTCGAATATAGTTCTATAGTTAGTTAATACTCAATAGACCTAGACCAAGCTACTATTTCTAAAAATTAATTCTTATCCTCTTTAACTCCTTATAACAAAAATACTACTCACATCTAATTTCTTTTATAAGATAGATAACAAATCCCTACTTCACCTTTAACTGATATTTTTCTTGAATTCCTTATACAAATATCTAACTCTCAATTTTTCTCTACTCCCTATACTAATACTTCTAACTAATAATATTTCAATTTTAATATCAACTCTCAAACTACAATTACTAATCTTATTTCTCAGTTTATTCTTACTACTACTTTACTAAATAAAAGCCTTCTGATCCTTAGAAACTATCTTCAAGCCAATCTAGATCTTGATAACTTCTTCCCTTTACACTATATTCCTCAGTATCTCTACCTCTTTATCAACCTATTCAACCAACAAATTAAGCTAATGAATGCTTTAACAGAATAATTCAAACTTTAGATAATTTAGAAATTAACAATACCTCTTTAAATAATCAGAATAATCAAATAAAATATAATCTTGAAAATTTTTTTAAAGTCGAAAACAATAATCAAAAGCTAGATCATCAGAAAAACTCAAACTCAGAATCTACACATACTATTCAAGAGAATAAATCAGACAATATAGATATAGATGATCAAGTATTATAAGAAGTAGCTACTGCTATAACTAATCTAACCTAAGCTCTAGGTACTAGTAGTGAAAAGACTCTGTTTAAAATTAAATCTTTTTGAGATAATAGAACCCAAGACTCTATAACTTAGTTAGAAAGTTTTGAACAACAGCTAAAGCTAACAGATAGAATACTACATATCAACTTGAACTTGCATCTGCTTATCTTACTAATAATACTCAAGAATAGCTTCAAAGTTTAGCCAATACTTCTACTTATTTTAAATATTAACAACATAGATACCAAATTGATGAACAAGAGATTATCAGCTTTTACTACTTGTTTAGAGAAAGATTTTGTATCTCTCAACAAAAGGCTACTTAGCAAAAACAGCTTTTTACTATACAACAAAGCTCAAATACTATTGATACTTATATCAACAAATTAAAACAACTAAAAAAACAAGTTGATTCAAGAAATAATTTCTCTGCTATATTCTTAACTCAGCTTTTTATTCAAGAACTTCAATTAGAATATTCAGTAAATATTCAAATCTCAGAACTAGCAAACCTAACTGCAGTAATAACTGCAGTATGATAATAGGAAACAGGAAAACTTATAGCCTCTAATACTAGTTCAAGTACTGACAAAGCTATTGAACAACCTACTAAACAAATAGCAGAGTTAAGTATAAACCTTACAGAGAAACAGACTACCTCTACTCCTAAACTGATCTACTACTCAAATAATTCAAACAAAAACAGATTTGATAACAATAACTAGCAAGATGCTATTTGCTATTATTGTAGAAGTAAAGGACACTACATTAAAGATTGTTGCAAACAAAAAGAAGATTTTCAACATGATTCCTATTTTGATTTCTAACCTAGTTGCTACAATAGTTCACACTCTAACAATAACTATAGATCAGATAATAGAAGAAATAATGATCATTATTATGATTACTCTCGATTTCAAGAAAGAAACAGATTATATGAAGACAACAAGTGCTATGATAGCTCTAGATATAATAATAGAAATAGAAGTTAAGAAAGAAGTTATTCCAGAGATAGATACAGAAATAGAAACAGAAATAACAATAGCAGAAGCAGATCCAGAAGCCAATTCTCTACCTCTTACTTCTGAGAAGCCTATGTAATAAACCTTATTAAAAATTATGACTTTAAACAGTTTGAATTATATTTCTTTAATGAATCATTGCAAACTACTATAGAAACCTATTTTGCTACTCTCTCTTCTAACTTTAATATTCAGATCTCAACTTATACTATACTAGTAAAATTTTAATATTAAGATCAAGAATAAACTCTATTAGGCTATTATTGATAGTATTGCCTCAATTAGTATAATTTCATATCAAATCATCCAAGAATTAGAACTCAAAATAAACTGTTGCTCTTCTAGCCTAATTGTATTAGCTACTGAACCCTTTATTAGACCTTTAGGAATAATCAAAAATCTTCCTATAGAAATTGAAGGAATAACTATTCCTTTAGATGTAGAAGTTATAGATGCAACTTTTTATTCTCTTTTCCTAAGAAATAACTGGTCTCAGAAAGTTAAAGCTATGTATAATTAGAAAATAGTATCTATATTCTAAAAAGGAATAAACAAAAAATTCATATATCTACTACCTATGAACAATACCAACCTTTATTCACTCAACTCACTATAAAAAAAAAGTATGAATTGGACCAATTTGAGCAAAAATTCTTATTCTGAAAAGAAGCTTATATTCTAATAGTCACAGATTCAGAAACTAATAACCAACCTTAGATAACTCCAACTCCTAAACTTAAAAACAGATCTCCTATAAACAATTGATACAAAAGATGTAGAAACTACTATTCAAATGAATATGTCTTTGCAGACTGCTCTGATAACTAGTATAATAGATGCATAAGACTAGAATATATCTCTAAATATTGCTCTTGCAATCTACTAAAGCTAATCTACTGTAAAGTATATAATAGCACTAAGCATCAATATGCTAATTGCCTTTATAACTGTTGCTATTAATGTGATAAGTTTGAACATATCAGTATCTATTGTCCTTTTGCTTCTCTTAAAAAGAATAATTAACAATATAGATGTAGATGTAGCCAAGATGAAGTAGAAGAATGACAAATAGTTTATTATAGTTATAAAAGAATAAACTATTGCTGTAGATACAAAACTTCTTAGATACCAAAAAATATTCACCTTTTTAATAATACTTTAATTTGCAAAATTTGTTGAACTGATTTTCACCAATAACTCCCTAGAGAAGACTCACAAAGTATAGAATATTTTACTAATAGTGATAGACAAGGTTTCCTTACTAAACGTATATTTTGTAAAAAAGAACATATTAGAACTACAATATATAAATTGAATACAACTCAAGAAGATTCTTAGTTTTGTAATCTAGAATATTTTTATGCATATAAAGCAGCCCAAGACATAGAATAGAACCCTAATTATAATCTATAGATCTGAGTACATTATTATACTGAATCTACTAGAAATACAGAATATGCATATAACCTTAATCAAAGTAGAATCTTTCACCTTGCTAAAATCTAGTTAGGTAAAAGTTAACAAGATATTGCTGAAGCTTTAGAACCCCAAATAAATGATCAGTTTAATCAAAACTATTCAGATGATGATATTAGCTTTATTATAAGAGTATCTCATATAACTCTTTTAGAAAAAGAGTAAGAAATTTTAGATTGAATCTTACAAGAATCCTTTAACCAATCTCACTCTGAATTTGATCATTACAAAGCAATAGAAAACCTTCAAAAAAACTTCAATAACAAAGTAGCTTTTTATAAAAGTTGCTTTATGCCTAAGCAGAAAGTAGAGCTTGAACAATACAAGGAATATTACCAAGAATACTATGAAAAATTAAATCCTAAACTCCAACCAGAACCTGAAGCAGAAACTCTACTTAAAGACTCCTCTATTCAACCTAAATTATCTGATCAACCTCAAGTTCAACTTGATCTTGACCAAAATAAATTTATTGAATTATTGCAATAGCAAGTTGAACAACAAGTCTATATTATTACTCTTCTACAAATCCAAGCCAAGACCTTTAAATACCAGGCTTAGACTATTGAAATCCTTTAGAATAAAGTCAATAATTTTGAAAGATTCTATTAACAGATAGGATATTTATATTAGAAACAATTTTTACAAGTAGATAGTGAACAGCCTACTATTCTGACCTCTTCTTTAAATTTTTAAACTATCTCAAGTAAGATTTTTATTTTTTTTTATTTTTTATTGTTACAACAAAGCCTCGATGCTAGTAAATTTTTATTAAGTTGTTTGTAGATTTACATTAGTTAGTGAGAGTACAATTGGTCACATGTACAACTTTAATTATTGTCTATTTAAAGGTTCTGCTTGGAGGTTACCTACTAATTGCTATATCTAATATCTCTTTGTGAATACTTTATTTTAAACTCTCTGGTATTCTCGTCATTCCTAAGCTATTAACCTAATTTTATTCTTAAACTTGCATAATCTCATGCTACCTCAATAAGAACCACTCAGACTGACTTTGCACTTTAGTTTTCCTTATTAGGAGGACCCTATCTCAAAGTACCCTTTTGTCCTTATCAGAAGAGGCCTGTAGTATACCCTAACTATGCTGTGTTATATTCTAATTAAGCTAGCACATACTCTTATAGATATTCATACAAACTCAGTTCCTTTTATAGCTCTCCACCAGATATAGTTCTCTGAGATTTTAAATATTCACAAGGTAGATTCTCCCAATCTAGTTAGCTGCTAAGCCAAGTTGGTATTGTCACTAATACAAGACACCAGGCTGCATTATATAGTAGATTTACTTGTACCTATCGATCTCACATCTTCTGTACTCAGATTTTTCACTAGATCAAGCGTTAACCAGATTGACTGTTGAAATTCATATTACTTTATCTAATTTGGGATTTCTACTATGCAGGTCCCCTGCCTGTAGATCCTATCAAGATTTATTCATGTAATGTAACTTGAACATTGCATCATACTTCTAATGTCTGATTGATATTAGTGTAACTTGATTTACAGGGTTACAACCTCTAGAAACGAACAGAGTTTACTGTAAGTTGGATACAAAGGTCTGAGTAATTATTCAAACTTGTTGACAGTAGGATTTGAACTCCAGACCTCTTATATAGCAGTCTGACAATCTAACTACTACACTAAGATCACTAGACCTTCTCAAGTAAGATTAAAAACTACTTGGTGACTCAGATAAGCTTCTCTCAGAACTTGAAGCCTTAGAATTAGCTCTAAATAATAATTTACAAAAGAAAGAAATATATACATTCTCTTAAGAAATAGCCTCAAAAACAGGAATATTAATCTCAAATCAAAAAATAAAATTTAAAAGATTACTTAGAGAATTTGCAGATCTCTTTGCAAAAGATATTACTCAACTAGAAAGAACTAATTTAATAACTCACAAAATATATACTGAAGATATACTTCTGATAAGTTCTTGACCTTACTCAGTACCTGTTACTAAACAAGCCTTTATTAATAAAGAGATACAATGGATGCTCAATAACAACCTAATTAAAGAATCAACTAGTCTATAAGCATCTCCAGTTGTATTAGTTATAAAGAAAAATGGAAAGAAAAGATTTTATATAGACTACAGGAAACTTAATATGATACCTAAGAAAGACTTTTATCCTCTACTCTGTATTAATGAACTTTTATACTCTCTTGCAGGAGCTATATATTTTTCTACTCTTGATCTTATAAATAGATATTGGCAAGTAATAATGCATTTTGCAGACAGAGAAAAAACAGTATTTATAACTAAATATAGTACTTATAAGTTTAATATAATGCCATTTGGATTATGCAATATACCTGCAACTTTCTAATATCTTATGAATCAGATTTACTAAGATATAGCCTATAAATATGTTATTGTTTATTTAGATAATACTAATATATTTTTATGAACATTTAAAGATCATATTTAATATCTACATAAAGTATTTACTAGAATCAGAAAGCAAGACTCAAGCTTAACTTAGAAAAATATATATTTTAAATAAAATGATTACTTTTCTTAAGATATATTATAGAAGCTACATTAGCAAATTTATATAACTGAGACAATGACTAAAGTTGTACGTGTGGCTTGTTGTACACTCATCATGTAACTGTAAAACCTTAGGAGTCTTCTCATGTGGTAGCTCCATAATAACAAATTAATAAAATCTAATCGGCAAAGGAAGCCACCTTAATAATAAAAAAAAAAAAAAAAATAGATATAATAAACAATATTAATCTTTTATAAAAAGAAATCTAAATTCTTTACTTTTGTTAATATAAGTAGAAAGCTAGTAAGAAAAAGCTTGTAATATATAGTTGTTTTCTGAAACTTTAAAGAGTATATAAACAAAATATTTTGTTGTTATTTTTCTTCTTAAGCTATTTACTAATTTCATTAACAAAAAATTTTGTTTTAAAAGCTCTTTACTAAAATTTTTTATATAAAAGCTTTACTTTTTACTAATTATTTTATATAATATTACTTTTAGCTTATATATTAAATATACAAAGAAGTCTCTAGGAAAAAGTATAAACCTAGTTGACCTTTGTAAAAACTGTTATTGTAAAAAAGTTTTCTGTATTATATTTTAACAAAATTTTGTTTTTTGCTTTTTTAAATTTTTAAGAGTAAGAATTATTAAAAAGAGTTCTAATTTATTTTATAGTTTTATAAATAATTATATAAATAATATAACTAATAAATAAGTATAGCAAGGTCTGGTGATCTTAGTGTAGTGGTTAGGTTGTCAGACTGCCATGCAAGAGGTCTGAGATTCAAATTCTACTGTTGACAAATTTGAATAATTACCTGAATCTTTATACCTAACTTATAGTAAACTCTGCTCGTTTCTAGGGGTTACAACTCTGTAAATCATATTGCATTAATATTAATTGGATATTGGAAGTATGACATAATATTCACATTATATTGCATGAATAAATCTTGATAGGATCTACAGTAGGAGACCTGCATAGTAGAAATTCTGAGTTTGGTAAAGTAGTACAGATTTTGACAGTTAAACTAGTTAATACCTAATTCAGTGAAAAACCTGAGTATGAAAGATATAAGATTGATAAGTGTGAGTAAGTCTGCAGTGTAATACAACCTGGTACCTTGCATTAGCTATAACACTAACTTGGCTTAGCAGCTAACTAGATTAGGAGAATCTACCTCATGAAATATCTGTTAGAACTTAGAGGACTATATCTAGTAGATAGCTATAGCAAGAACTAGATTCATATAAATATCGATAAGGGTCTAAGCCATATGAATCTGTGAAATGAGCATATGACTACTCTAGTAGGAATTACTTCTTAGATTAGCTAGAGCTCTGCAGCTTACAATATGTTAGGTAATATATATCTTGAAGAAGACCTAAGCCATGTAGTAAATAGATCTGCATGTAAGTCAATTAGTATAAATGGTCAAATATAGTAGTGATATTAGTTTGGAATAGGGGGAAAAGGTTAATGATCAGAGTATTTAAATAGGTAACTCACAGATAGGTTGCAGGTATAGTAGCATAGTGTAGAACTAACAAATAGTCAATTGTCTGTATGGCAGACTACTTAAATTAGACAATAACAAAAGTTGTACGTGTAGCTTGTTGTATACTCATCATGTAACTGTAAAACCTTAGGAAATTATTCATATAATAGTTCTATAATAACAAACTAATAAAATCTAATTGGCTAAGAAAGTAGCCTTAATAACAAAAAAAAAATAAATAAATAAGTATAGTTGTATACAAAATAGCTTCTTTATTTGTTTTTTTTTTAGATTTTGATATTAATAAGCTATATTCTTCTATCTTTAAGCTAAAATTTTAGTATTTACAAGTTCAAATTCTATAAAATATTATGAAAAATATAAAAACCAAAGTAATCAAAATAATAGAATTAATAAAAGTTATATTTGTTATTTTTTTTATAAAAACTTTAAAAATAATAGTATAGCTTATTATATTATATTTATTATAAATGAGGTCTTGTAATTTTAGTGTAGTAGTTAGATTGCCAGACTACCATGCAAGAGGTCTAGAGTTTAAATCCTACTGTTAATGAATTTAAATAATTATCTGACCTTTGTACCTAATTTACAGTAAACTCTGTTTATTTCTGAAGATTACAACCCTATAAATTATATTACACTAATGTTAATTAGATATTAGAAGTGTGATATAATGTTCAAGTTATATTGTATGAATAAATCTTAATAGAATCTATAGGCAGAGGACTTGCATAGTAGAAATCTTAAGTTTGGTGAAGTAGTACAGATTTCAATAGTCAAGCTAGTTAATGCTTAATCTAGTGAAAAACCTGAATACAGAAGATATGAGATTAATAGGTACGAGTAAGTCTACTATGTAATATAGCCTGGTGCCTTGCATTAGTAGCAACACTAACTTGGCTTAGTAGCTAACTAGATTAGGAGGATCTACCTTATAAAATATCTAAAATTTCAGAGGACTATATCTAGTGAAGAGCTATAGTAGAAA
This sequence comes from Scutellospora calospora, assembly GCA_910592325.1. Taxonomy (NCBI): domain Eukaryota; kingdom Fungi; phylum Glomeromycota; class Glomeromycetes; order Diversisporales; family Gigasporaceae; genus Scutellospora; species Scutellospora calospora. Next base: position 11,605 of record CAJVPM010000770.1, read on the forward strand.
CTAGGTTTGTACGAATATTGACAAAGGTTCAATTCAGGTGAATTAGTAAAATGAGTACATAATTACACTAGTAGGAATCATTTCCAAGATTAACTAGAGCTCTGCATGCTCACAATGCATTAGACAATATATATCTCAAGAGGATCTAAGTCATGTAGTAAATAGATCTACAGATAAGTCAGCTGGCTTAAGCAGTCAGATATAGTAGTGATGTTAGTTTGAATGGGAGGAAGAGTTAATGATCAGAGTGTTTAAATAAGTAATTCACAGATAGGTTGCAGGTATAGCAACATAGTGTAGAACTAACAGATAGTTAATTATCTGTATGGCGGACTACTTAAATTAGACAATAACTAAAGTTGTATATGTGACTTGTTGTACACTCATCATGTAACTATAAAACCTTAGGAGATTACTAATATAGTAACTTCATAATTACAAATTAATAAAATCTAATCAGCTAAGGAAGTAGCTTTAACAAATTATATTTATTATAAATAAAAAATTTTTTTACTTTAAAATATATAAAATTTATAAATTTTAGATAAAAAAATTTTATAGTAAAAATTTTTAAAACTAAACTTTAAAGTTTTATACTCAAAAATTTCTAATAAATTTAAAAAGTTCTTAATAAAATTGATAAAACAAATATTTAAAACTATTTTTTAGTTTGGCAATCTTAGTATAGTAATTAGATTGCTAGACTATCATATAAGAGATCTAGAGTTCAAATTTTACTATTGACAAATTTGAATAATTACTTAGATCTTTGTACTAACTTACAGTAAACTCTGTTTGTTTCTAGAGTTATAACTCTGTAAATCACATTACACTAATATCATTTGAATATTAGAAGTATGATGAAGTGTTTGAAGAGATGTAAAATTATATAAAAAACCTTAATAGGATTTATAAGCAGGGAACTAATATAGTAGAAATCCTGAGTTAGTGAAGTAGTATAGCTTTCAATAGTCATACCAGCTAATACTTGATCTGAAAAAGAAATTGTTGCTCTGAAAATATAGATTAAGTGAGATACAAGTAAGTCTATTTTATAAGAAGGATCAGCAACACTAACTTGGCTTGGTAGCTAACTAAATTAAGAAGATCTACTTTATAAAACATCTGAAGAAATCAGCAAACAGAAAACCAGTAGAGAGCTACAGTAGAAACTAGAGTTGTACAAATATCTATAAAGGTCTAAGCTAGATGAATTTGTAAAATAGGTATAGACTACTCTAGTAGGTATACTTTAAGGTTAACTAGAGCTCTGCAGGCTCACAATATGTTGAGTAATAAGCATCCTGAGAGGATCTAAACTGAAGTCAGTAAATAGATCTATAACAATCTAGCTAGCTTAAGCAGTTAGGTATTATAGTAATATTAGTTTGTAACAGTATGAGTTAGTTGAACAGAATGTTTAAATAGATAACTCACAAGTAGTTACAGATATAGCAGTATAGTATAGAACTAATCAGGTGATCTATTATTTGTGCAGCAGATTACTTAAATTAGACAATAACTAAAGTTGTATATATAGCTTATTATATACTCTTTATATAATTACAAACTGCAAAGAGACCCTATATAGAACCTCATATATCAAACTAATAAAATCTGCTAAGCAATGTAAGCTACTTTAAAAATAAAAAAAAAACTATTTTTTAATTAGTAAATACATTATTAAAATTAATATTTAAGATTTTTATTTGATATTAAAAATTATTTTTAAAATTTATAGACAAATTTGTTTATAATATAATTTAAAAGATTGAGCTTTAGTTAAATTTAAAAACAATTTTTATTAGAATAATTATATTTTTTTTATTTTTTTTTATTTTTTTTATTTTTTTTATTTTTTTTATTTTTTTTTTATTTTTTTTTATTTTTTTTTATTTTTTTTTATTTTTTTAATTAAATCTAATTTTATTAAAGCAATTGCTAATCTTAACCAGTAGTGATTTTACTAGGTTATACTAGTATAATATTTTCTCAACAAACATTTTTCTCATATAATATTTTTCTTATGTAACATTTTTCTATGTAACATTTTTCTCACGTAACATTTTTCTCATGCAACATTCTTCTCATATAACGTTTCTCTTGGGTAATATTTTTTTGTATAATATTACTCTTGCATAATATTTTTCTTGTATAATATTACTTTCATGTAATATTTTTCTCATATAATATTACTCTCACGTAACTTTTTCTCGTATAACATTACTCTTGCATAACATTTTTTATGTGACATTCTTTAATATAATATTTTTTGCGATATTCTTTTGTATAATAATTTCATAAGATATTCTTTCATGTAGTATTTTTCATATAATATTATACATACCAATATACTATATAATATTATAGAATTCAATAAACAAAGGCTAAACAGTCGAAAAATATTATCACTCTAACTCTAATACCAATACTAAAATCTAATGTTAAATAAATTTATATCTGTATGTAAAGTTATCTTTATTACTAGGAATATAAATGATTAATACAAGTATACTAAACAGAATAATAACTTACCATGCAAATTTACTTCTCAACTCTATTATTCTAACACTAACACTATTGTGCTCCTTTTTCCTATAGTTTTGATATGTTTTACATGTATCCTTTTTCTTAATTTCTCTATTAGTAGTTCTAGATTCGTTAAATATTTAATTATCATTTATTAGCTGTAAATAACAATACTTTTTTGTCTAATTATCTTGAAGTTCAACTATGCTTTTAGCTCTTCTGAGTGGTCTTTCTTTTTGAGGAGTAACTACTGAGTTTTCAATATTAAACTCATCTCTCTTTAATAATTCTTGCTTTTTCTGTTTATCTAATATAAAACCTTGACATATACTTATTAGTTCATCATAGAAATTTGTCACTATTGCTAAATTCAAAACTTTTCAAAATATTCCCTATGCACGACCATATTTTTGTCTAGACTATTAAGTTTTTGTAATACTGGTGTATAAATATCCAGATTACAAGCTTCTTTTATATATCTGAAATCACTTATATGATTGTTGATATTTTGATTAGAATCAACACATAATGTAACAAGTAGTTGTTGCCAAATATTGTTATTATGTTCAATTAAATCATCTTTGTACTGTTACAGGTGTTAGCTTTCTTGATTTAATACAAGTAACGTAAGATATAGAAGAGGAGCTCTCAATAGTATCTAAGTAGAATATTACTTCACTGTGACAGTTCGTTACAAAGTTAATGAAAGAGCAAAGATTATACTTTATTTAGAATACAATATCGATAATACAAGACTATC
>CAJVPM010000771.1:0-14893 GCA_910592325.1 Scutellospora calospora
GTTGCTAAAGCTACTTTTTCGATAGCTCTGTAGACTTCTACTAGAGAGCCAAACCCACAAGGAGCAGTCTTTTTCAATTTAGTTTGTAATATTTCAATACTAATTTTAAATTATTTAACTAGAAATTAATCTTTTTTGTCATTTTTCAATTAGATTTCTAACTTGGCTAATGCCAAAATTTTTCTTATTATCATTACTAATATAGACTAATTTTTGTTCTTTAGTAAACTAATTATTAAAGATCTTTTTAAGATAATAAAGAGATTTATTACTTGTTTTAATTGCAAATCAAACTGCCTTTCTTATAAAGCTAAAAGTTTTTTTATAATTATATTATTTCTAAACTATATAGCAAACTTCTAGTAGGTCCAGTAACTTAGTATAGTGATCAGGTTATCAGACTGCTATGTAATAGGTCTGGAGTTCAAATCCCACTATCAACAAATTTGAATAATATCTAGATCTGTATACCAAACTTATGGAAAACTTTGCTCATTCTTGAAAAAAAAATCCTGGAGATATGACAAAATCCTGTAAAAAATAGCATTATACCAAGTTAATTAGATATTGAGAGTGTAATAGTAATGTTATATGAATAAATCTACATTGGATGTATAAGCAGAGGACTTGCATGATAGAAATCCTAAGTTAGTAATATAGTACAGCCTTCAATAGTCATACTAGCTAATGCTTGATCTGAAAAGAAACTGTTTCAAGGATGTAAATCAGGATAGATATGAGTAAGTCTGTATCTGTAGTAAAGATCAGCAGCACCAATCTGGCTTGATAGCTAATTAGATTTAAGAGGATCTACTTTATGAAATATCTAGAGAAATTGATTAATACAAAACTAGTAGAGAACTACAGTAGAAATTGAGGTTGTACGAATATCTACAAGGGCTTAAGCTAGGTGAGTTCATAAAATGAGTATAGACTACTCTAGTAGGTTTGCTTCAAAGTTAACTAAAGCTTTGCAAAACTCACAATATATTGAGTATAAGTATTCTAAGAGAACCTAAGCTGAAGTCAATAAATAGATCTTTAACGAACTAGCTAGCTTAAGCAGTTAGATGTTACAGTGACATTAGTTTGTAACAGTATGAGTTAGTTGAACAGAGTGTTTAAATAGGTAACTCACAGGCAGGTTACAGATATAGCAGCATAGTATAGTACTAACAGATAATCTAATACTTGCATAATGAACTACTTAAATTTTATAATAACTAAAGTTATACATGTAGCTTGTTATACACTCTTCATGTAATTACAAACTATAAGGGAACCCTATATAGAACCTCATATATCAAACTAATAAAATTCGCTCAGCAATATAAGCTACCTTAAAAATAAAAAAATAAAAAAAAAAGCAAACTTCTAGTCTAAAGATATTATCTTTATAAATTTTAGTAAATTGGTTTATTAGAAAAAATCTAAAACAATTTTTATGTAAATGTATTAGCCTACTATTTGTTATATAATACCTTTTAACTAAATTTAAGTCTTGTATTTTTTTACTTTTTGATCAATATCTAAGAATTAAAGTTATATAGAAAAATACAGTTAGACCTCTATATAATCATACTCTATATAGTCACACCTCTATATAAGCACCTAAAATTATGAAACAGACTTAAAACATAAGAAATAAATCTCTTTATAGTCACAAATTGTTTATAATCACTATCACCATAAAATTTAATTTTTTTAGTCAATTTTATTAATAATAAACCTCTTTATAATCACTAGTTTTTAAATAAATATAGATTATTAAATCTAATTAGTTAATATTCATATCTATACATATTTAAAATTTATTATTAAAAATTTTAAAATTTTCAATAGTGAATATCTTTTGATCTACTGAACCAATTTGGATGAAACAACTACTAAAATGTTCATCTCAATGTGCTAATTCTAACCAATCCAAAATTACTAAAATCTAATTACAGGATCTCGAGATCATTAATGATTTGTGTTACTTTAGATACTTAAAGATTAAATATCTATAGTAATACAAATCATTAACGATTTCAGGATCCTGTAATCAGATTTTAGTAATTTTAGATTTGTTAGAATCAGCTTATTAAGATGAACATTTTGGTAGTTATTTCATCCAAATTGGTCTAGTAGATCAAAAGATATTTGCTATTGAAGATTTTAGAATTTTAATAGTAAATTTTAATATACGCAAATATTATAATTTTGATTGGTCAATAATCATATGATTATAACTTGGTATTTTGTTTATAGTCACACCTCTATACAATCACCAAATTAGAGTGTAATCAACTTGGTGATTATATAGAAGTCTGACTGTACTATAATATATTATAAGAACTAGAAAATTATTCAAATTTGTTAACATTAGAATTTGAACTTCAGACCTATTGTATAGTAGTTTAATAATCTAACTACTATACTAAAATTAACAAACTTTTGTACTAACAAAACTTTAAAATAAGATATTACTTTAAAATTATATATAAACTTAAATAATATTTTTATTTTTTTTTGTTTAAGAGATTAATTAAACTTTATTAATTTGATTTATAAAATTACTATAAGAGTAATCTCTACTATTTATAATTATATAAAAGTATATAACTAGTTACATATATAACTTTAGTTATTATTTAATTTAAACACAGGAGAACTCTCTCTGTAGATTATTTGAACTAAATTTAGAGCTAAAGAAAAACTATAGAAAGCTCTTAAACTTGATTAAGAAACTAGTAAAACTCTACTAAGAAAAAAGATTCTAGACAAAGAAATACAACTAAAAATAAAGTTGAAAAGAAAAACAAGCTATTTTCTTTAGAAGATATAGAAGAAAAATATCTTTCTAAAAATTTTTTTTGTATTGTGAAACAATTTTTAAAGAATAGCTAAACTCTGAAAATTCTGATCATATCAGTTATACAATTTTCTAAATTAGACAAGTATAAAAAGCTCAAAGTTCTTTATAAAGAAAATAATGAAAAAATATAGTAGAGAAATTATCTAAAAAAGTAGTTTATCTGTATTAGAACAAGTTGACTACTTAGATGAAATAGTAGCAAAGGTAATGAATATAGACAAAGAGTACATTACTTTAGCAAAACAGTGGCATACAGTAATAAAAAGAGTAGCTTTTTGCAAAGGGATAGATAGAGTAAAGGCAATTTTAGAACAAGTACAAGAAAGGTCCAGTGATCTTAGTATAGTGGTTAGGTTATCAGACCACTATATAAGAGATCTGGGATTCAAATCCCACTATTGACGAATTTGAATAATTTCCTAGACCTTTGTATCCAACTTACAGTAAACCCTGTTTGTTTCTGGGGGTTGTAACTCTGTAAATCACGTTGCATTAATATTAATCAGATATTGGAAGTGTGATATAATATTCAAGTTATATTGCACGAATAAATCTTAATAGGATCTACAAGCAAGGGACCTGCATAGTAGAAATCTTGAATTAGATAAAGTAGTATAGATTTCAACGGTCACACCAGTTAATACTTGATCCAGAAAAAAAGTCTGTATATAAAGGTTGCAGATTGAGCAGGTACGAGTAAGTCCACTATATAATGCAGTCTAATGCTTTGCATTAATGGTAATACTAACCTGGCTTAGCAGCTAACTGAATTTAAGAGGATCTAACTTGTAAAACTTCTAAATATATAGAGGACTAATTTGGTGGAGAGCTATAGTAGAAACTGGGTTTGTACAAATATCTATAAGGGTATATACTAGCTTAATTGGGATATAGCATAGCATAGTTGGGGTATTCTACAGGCCCCTCCTAATGAGAATTAAAGTGTACCTTGAGATAGGACCCTCATAATAAGGGAAACTGAGGTGCAAGGTTAGTCTGAGTGGTTCTCATTAAGGTAGCATGAGATTATGCAGGTTTAAGAATAAAATTAAATTAGTGTTTGAGATGACGAGGATGCCAGAGGGTTTAAATAGAGTATCTACAAATGGATACTAGGTATAGCAATTGGTAGGTAACCTCTGGGTGAAACCTTTAAATAGATAATAATTAAAGTTATATGTATAACTAATTGTACTCTCACTAACTAATATAAACCTACAACCTATTTAATAAAAATTAACCAGCATTGAGACCTTGTTGGACCAATAAAAAAAAAAAAAAAAAAAAGAACAAGTACAAGAAGTTGAAAAAACATAACAAAAAAAATCAACAGAAGAGATAAAGGAAGTAGAAATAAGAGTAGAAAGTATAACAATAGTAGCAATAGATGAGTTACAAAGTGTAAAGCCTATAGAAGATATAACTAAAAGTATAACAACTAAAGAAATAGAAGAATCAGATATACAAAAAGATATGAAAGATATATATCTTATAGAGGATAGTATAGAAATTAGTATACTCAAAAATGAAATAGAAGACAAACTCAAAAAATTGTCTGAAATAGAGAAATCAAAGATCAGTAGTACATCTTTAGAGAGTAGTATATAGGTACCTAAAGTAGAAATATGCAAAGAAAAAGAGATTTCAAGGCCAAAGTAGTAGCAGTTAAAGTTCTAGGCAACAATGCAGAACAAAGAAAAAAATCAATTAGATAGTCTTTATGAGGAAATAAGTATATTAAAAAAATTTAAGACAAGTTTGCAAATAGAAATCTATGGTGTATTATTTATTTCAACTACAAAAAAGAATATAAAAAAGCCAAATTGAGACTCAAAAAAAAAAAGATTTTAATCAGTTGAATCTTATAATAGAAGAAGATCTCAAGGAAAATAAGAATATAGAGAATAAGATAGCAGAATAGAAAATAAATAAAAAACAAAAAAGAGAAGAATTAATACAAATAGAACTTAACAAAATTCAAAAGAAAAGAGTAATAGTATCTAAGCAACTAGAGAGAAAAGAGTGCTCTAGGAGTAGTACTATGAGAAAAAAAAAAGTTTCAGTAATAAGTTATGAAGAAAAAATAAAACTATTGCAAAAAGCTAATAAAGAAAAAAGAAGAATATATAAACAAGAAAATTAGGAAAAAAAGAAAAAAAAAACTAAGAAAGGTAATAATCTGAGCTAACAAAGAAACTATATCTCAAGAATTGAAGAATTGATCACAGTATAGAATATACCATATCAGATAATAAGAATACAAGTATTTTATGTAATAAGGTATATAGGAAGAGTTAAAAATATTAAAATAATTTAAGAAAAATAAGGAAATCTCAGAGTAGAAGTAACTTTTGAAGAAAGGGGTAGTTTTATTCAGGTATAGAAGCTTGAATTATTATATTAACAAGCAATTTACTAGTATACATAACTTCAGATCTAAGTAAAAGAAAGATACTAGAAAATCATAAACAATTTACAAAAAAGATTTTTAACATACTACAAAGCATAAATGAGATACTACTCTTCAGACAACTAAAACACACAGAAGCAAAGACAATTCATGTTTTTAAAAATTTGAATAGCAATAATAAGTGATATACAGTAGCAATATTTAGAAACAGAAAAAATATGATATGAGCAGAAAATTTTAGTATCTTATATTATAACACAAAGTTATATGAGGAAACAATAGAGAATTTCACAAAAGAAAAGTATAATAAGAAGGAAGACAAAGAGAGAAAGCAAAGATACTATAATTAAAAGATAGAAAACCTAGAAAGAACAAAATAAGAAGATAAAAAGGAAGTAAACTATAATATATAAATAGTTTAAAATTTAGAAAAGAGAAAAAGCTCAATTGAAAGAAAAAATAACAAATTCAAGAAAATTAGGAATTACTATCTAAACAAAGAAAAAAGAGAATATCTAAAACAAAATAGATATGAAGAATCTCTTAATTATATAGTACAACATATCCAAGAATTAGAAAGAAAATTGAGCAACTTTAGAAGTAATTTGGGATTTGAAGTCTTAAATTGCTCCTAAATTTTACCAAAGTTGAATTAATGAAAGCCTCTTCTATTCAAGAAGGAAAATTTGAAGAAAGAATAGAGGCAAAAGAAAGCTTAAACTAAAGGCAAGAAGAAATAATAAGAGGTAAGAATAGTTCATAGAAAAAGAAAGAAAAAAAGATTATAAAAATAGAAGCACATAATATTAATAGAATCAAGAAAGATAATACAAAAGTAGAACAACTTGCTGAATTTAGAAAGTTAGAAGATTATAATATAATTAGGATCAGAGAAATAAATATAGAGGAACAAGAAGATAAATGAATAAATACTAAAGAATTCAGATATATAGTATTTGAACTAAAGCAGAGAAGGACAAATATAAAGAATCAGGTATAGGTTTGTTAGTAGATAAAAGTTGAATAAAAAATATAGGAGTATGCAAAAGATTTAGCTCATACTTGCTTAAAGCAGAGTTCTTCTTTAGAAAAGTGATTTTGCAAGTATAGATAATATATTTATTACTCAAAATGAAGAAGTAATATGAAAAGTATACAAGATATTAATAGACAAAATTATCAAAAATAAGAAAAATATATACTATGTAATTCTAGAAGATTTTAATACAGTATTAAACAAAAGACTAGATATGAGTAGTGAAGGAAAAAGAAGTATAGATAGTAGCAAAAAAATTACTAGATAGCTTAAAAATATAGATCATATAGAAGTCTTTCATTATTACAACTCAAAGAGTATCAAATATTTTTAGTTAAATAGTAAAACTTCAACTAGAATAGACTATATTTGGATAATACAAATATTTATTCTGAATAGCAATATAGAAGAAATAGAAACAATCATAGATAGTGATCATAGAATAATATAGTTCCAACTAGATAGATCAAGTATCTTTAAAAAAAATAAACTGAGAAATAAGAAAGGACAAAAAGATATGAGAAGAATATATCAATACTACAAAGCAACAAGTGAAAACTGAGAAAAATACAGCCAAAAAGTTGAAAGAATCCTAAGAAATGTGATAAAAAGAAAAGAAAAGAGAGAAAGAAGAAAAGAAACAGAAATTGATAAAGAATAGGATCTGATAGTTAAAGCAATATAAGCAGTAGCAAACAAATATATTCTCTCTGTTAAAATACAAAATTCCAAAAGATAATTTAAAAAAGAACACATGAAGTCTATAATGTTTAGTCATATTAAAGTGCTTGAAAGAATATATAGAAAAGGTAAGAAAAATATAGAACAGGTAATAGAAAATATAGAAAGACTAGTATTAGATATAAGAATAGAGCACTTAAACTCAGAATATGAAGTCAATATTCTTTTGTTACTAGATAGATAGAATATAAACTAGTGCAATAAAATAAAGGAATGGTGGAATATTCTAAAAGACAGAATATGAAGAGAAATGCAAATTGAAAAAGAAAGAGAGCTTAAGCAAAAAATTAAGAAAAGATTTGCACTAATAACAAATAACAAAAACAGATACTAAACAAACTTTTCAACTGACTATATAATAAAATAATTATAAATAGAGTTCTAGTGCAAAGCAAAGATAAACTCAAGAACTAAGAATTAGTTACTAAAAGTAATAAAATTAAAAAAGAGATAGTGAAGCACTTTAAAGGGCAATTTAGAAGAAGAAAGCAGCAATTTGAATAAATAGATCAAGACTAGGCTAGAATCTATGAAGAATAGAAAGAAATTAAAGAAGAATAGTATATAGAAGTTATAAAAGATATAACACTAAATGAATGAGTAGAAGTTACAAGCATGCTTAAAAAAGATACTACTCCTAAAATATCAGAAATTGAATACAGACTTTTGAAAAAAGTAAGCCTCAAAACAATAGAATATTTTATAGCTTTTGCAAATAGAATAGTATATGAAGGATATTTTTTCAAAAAATAAAAATTAGAACAAATTTATCTAATTCCTAAAAGCATGAACTAAGAATTTAACCTTGTCAGTACTCAATCCATAATGCTACTAGAAATATTCAAAAAGCTAGTAATGAGAATTATTCAAAGAAAGCTAAGCATAGTATTTGTTGAAAAACAGATATTAAAAGAAGCAAACTTTGCAAGACTTCTTAATAAAAACATAATAGCACTAATATATATATTAAATAATGTCATCGAAGATGTAATACAAAAAGAAAAAGAGGTCTGAATAGCATTTTAAGACATATAAAAAGCCTTTGATTTAGTTAGTATGCATGCTTTAAAGTTAGCTATAAAAAAAATTAAGATGCCTAAGGGTCTAATTAACTTTATTAAGCAGTTATATTAAAATTGTAAAATAAGAATAATAACAGAAGAAAGACTAACAAAATTCTTTATAGCTAGTGATAGAATAGATTAAAGAGAAGTAATTTCACTATTAATATAGAGAATCTTCTATGATCTATTACTAGTAAAAATACAGCAGTTAAAAATTAAATATCAAATAAAGATCTAATAGCTAATGATATTAAAAGAAATAAGTTTAAAACTGAAAAAATTATAATATCTGTATTAGCTTATGCAGATAATACAACATGAGTAGCTAAGTCAAAAGATGCTTTATAAAAAATTATTTTTTTTATTTTTTATTTTTTTTATATCTTGAGTGATCTTGCTCATCATTTATTAAGAGAAAGCTAAAAAGAAAGCTATAAACAATCTAATATACAAGTATACTAATTTGTTCTCCTTATACTATTCTGGACTAACTCAGCTGCCTTTAGGGTGCCCAAGTTTGATCTGCTGCAGAGGCTATTCTCTCGCAAAAACCTTAATCTGTTCAAACAGATTCTCAGAATTCAGTTAACGAAGGTGACTTCCAGCTATATATCAAGATCCTAGGTCTCTTTCTACCTAGTTAAAACTAAGTAGAAAGAAGTTAGTACCTAGTCTCAAAATATAAAAGTGATAAAAATTGTATAAACCTAAGTGGTCACGATCTATAACTAAATCTATACTAGAAAAAACCTGCCACAGGTAAAGAAAACTAATATAGAACAAAAACAGATAAAGAAAGAAAAAAAACAAAACAAAAGGAAATATTGCCCTTTGACCTGGACCAGGTATAAAAATATTATGTTTAAACAATATGAACATATTTCTTGAGTTCTCTGTCCAATATCTATTCCTAGTATCCTCTATTTCCGTACTTGCACTATTTTACCAGAACTTTCCAAAACCCAATACATGTGACAAAACAAAACATAGCCACGTGTTTGTTGTTACGTAGTTGTTGTTATTGGAGTTTTCTAAAAATAGTAGTAAATATTGTTGATCATTTGGAAAGGGAAACTAATTTCCCTACTTTTCGAAAAAAAGGATGATCAAAGAGGAGCAGAGTATATAGTTTTTGAACTACCTTGTAATAGAGAGTGTATTAATATCTAACCTAACTCAGATATTGTAAAAAGTCCACTGAGTATCTTCCAACTTTCAAAAAATAAATCTAGTAATATATTTCTTCAAAAATATCTTCTGGTTACTCCTTGCCAGAACCAAGTTATATTGCTTGTAGTCTCTAGTAAACAAGTGCTACCAAGTTCTTGAGACATATCCCACATTGTTTTTTCCATTGATGTTGCTATATATTTGTTAAAATATTAGCCTTATTACTGTTTTTAAAATAAAAAGTTTGCTCTGCATGTAGTTTGAGTGATCATCAGAAAGAGTCCTATACTGTTTATAAAAAATTATTTATATATCAAATAGCTTCTTTAAGCTTAATAATATTGAAATAAATAGTTCAAAATTAGAAGTAATAGCTTGGTGATCTAACAAAAAACAAAAAACAAAAAACTCAATACAAATAAGAACTCTATCTAGTACAGTCAAAGTTAAAAAAGCTGAGAAAAGTACAAGATTTTTAGAAATATAGATCAGTTTCAAGAAGTAAAAAAGGATAAGTACTCTATGTTGCAAGAAAGAAGTAAGCAAAATAACAAGTATATTAAGAACTAAAAAGCTCTTAGCAAGCCAGATTATTTATATAAATAATATAGTGTTACTACTAAAGCTTAAATATTTGCTTGCAAACATATGTCTTAAAAAAAAAAACTATGATACAATATACTAATCTATACTTAAATTATTAAAATAAAAGATAGAGCTACTTTTAATATATATAAATACTACTATATTATATAACAAAATCTTTAATATAATAAGCTTATGGCAAAAGTATTTAGAGCATTATATATCTAAACTATTTATAAGAATAAATACAAATAGTATAGTATGAGCAGGGGACCTGCATGGTAGAAATCCTAAGTTGGTGAAGTAGTACGGCCTTCAATGATCACACCAGCTAATATTTGATCCAAAAAGGAAACTATTGATGAAAGATGCAGATTGAGTTAAGTACGCATAAATCTGTTCTACAATGAGAATCAGTAACACCAACTTGGCTTGGCAGCTAACTGAATTGGGAGAATCTGCTTTATGAAATATCTAAGAAGATAGATACAGAAAACTAGTGGAGAGCTACGGTAGGAACTAGGGTTGTATGAATATCTACAAAAGTCTAAGCTAGGTGAACTCATGAAATAGGTACAGACCACTCTAGTAGATATACTTCAAGGTTAACTGGCTCTGCGGTATCTACAATGCATTAAATATAATGTATTTTGAGAGAACCTAAGCCATTCTGAATAAATGGATCTATAACAAGCTAGCTAGCTTAAGTAGTTAGATATTGCAGTAATGTTAGATTGGGTCTGTATGGGTTAATGAACAGAATATTTAAATAGATAACTCACAGGTGGGTTACAGGTATAGCAGCATAGTATAGAACCAATTAGGTAGTCTAATCACCTGTGCGGCGGACTACTTAAATTAGACAATGACTAAAGTTATACATGTAGCTTGTTGTATACTCTTCATATAATTATAAACAGTAGGGACTATCAATATATATCCCGTATGTAATTCTAATAAAATTCTTTCAGCAATGTAAGCTGCTTTAAAAAAAAAAAAAAAAAAAAAAAAAAAACAAATAGTATAGTAAAAACAACAATACTTATATGACTAAAGTAGTTCCAATTAGATTCAAGTATATTAAAATATATACTCTTATTAGATGATACAAAGTGGAAAAGAGTTAAGTATAGAAACCTAGATGCTAAAATACTACAACATGCAAAGAGATTAGAGATCAACATTGTTAAAAATAAATTCATAACAAGTTGAAATATTCTAAATTCGTAAAAAAGAAATGAGTATTTTATCAATAATATCTTAAGTAATTGCAATATAAAAGAAATACAAACAGGTCTAAAAGTACTTAACTTATAGTATATAAACTAGCTTCTTAAAAGTAGAAAAGAAAGAATATTAATATAAAGATAGCTCAAAATAAGTAGAGAAAAGAGATATATTAGAAGAAAAACAAAGTAGTTTAAAGTACTAGAAAATAAAATATTAGAAAATACTAAAACAAGAGAAGTTAAAGATAAGTATAAGAAGATAGGTGAATTTTTAAGTCAGAAAAATGAAAATAAAATATCAGATGACAAAATGAAAAAAATGAGTACTAGTAAAAAGAAAAGAAAACTAGAAAAGTTAAATCAGTCATGTTGTCAAAAAAGAGAAAAGGTTAATTAAAGTAGAAACATAGAAAGAAGATCAAGAAAATCAAATAGAAGAATACTGTTAGCAAAAAAGATATATAGAGAATTCAAAGCTTAAAAAAGAAAGTAAAAACTAGAGAGTAGTACTAAAAAAAGTACAAAATATTTCAAGGTATGTCTGAAAAAAAGACAATACATCATATTTAACATTCAATAGAGAAGCTCTTAAAAGAATAGAAGAAGGCTTTAAAAAAAAGAAAGCAGAAAACTTTAAAAAGTTTAAGAACTTTAAATTAATTGAATTAGAAAGTAGCTGGAAAATAGAATTAATTAATCAAATAGTTCAAAGTACAGAAATTAAAAAGGAACTTAAAATAGAATTAGAAGTAAACAAAAAAAAAGATGAAATAGTTTTCTATACTGACGATTCACTCAAGAAAAGGGAAAGTAGAGAAAAAACAAAAATGAGATATAGAATAATTCAAGTAGATAATATGAATAATATAGTTTATAGTTATAAAGGAAGAATTCAAAACTGGTTTTCATCTACTCAAGCAGAAATAATTGCATATCTAGTACAATTCTATTAGCATCTAGCAATTGTAAGTAGAAATTCAAACAGATAGCATATGTGCTATAGCAGCAATTGAAAACTATTTAAGATATAAGAAAACACATAAATAGTTTAAATCTAAAAATAATAATATCTTGCAAGCAATCAAAAAAGCAAGTATAAGTAAATTAATTTAACTAAGGTTTACTAAAGTTAAAGGCTATTTAGATAATGTATTCAATAATATAGCAAACAGTTTAGCAAAAGAAGGCTCATAGGAATTTTGTATTACAGAATTCAAAAATATTAGTAACAGTAGTATAAAATTTATTCTAGAGTAGAAAAATATAAGATTAAAAACTTCACTAAGAGCTTTCATTAAAAGAACTATTCAAACAACCTACAAAGCAGAATAAATATGATTAAAGAAAAAGAAGAATAAGAAACACTAACTCAGAGTTCAAAAACAAGAGTGAAAAGCCTTTAAAGGAATTCTAGAAAGCTACTGTAAACAATTTTCTAGCTCAGAAGCAAATTACTTACATCTGTTCAAAATCAAATACATTAAAAATATCCTTCTAACTGTAGAAATACTAAACATTAGAAAACTGCATATATATAAAAATAAGTCTTTGCAAGAGGTATACAAAAAAAAAAAGAATCAATTAACTATCTAATCGAATATGAGAAGTCACAACTAGCTTTACTAAAAATTGAAAAGAAAGTATAGAAACAACTTTTTGAAGACAAAAGAAAAGAAAAAGAATGGGATCTTGAAAGCTTCAAGTAGATGTTAAATAGTAGCTTTGAGGAGAAAAGCTAAACACAAATAGAATAGCTAAGAGAATTCTTAATGAAGAAAAAGCATTAAAAATTAAAGACATAGTTAGA
Organism: Scutellospora calospora; assembly: GCA_910592325.1. NCBI lineage: Eukaryota > Fungi > Glomeromycota > Glomeromycetes > Diversisporales > Gigasporaceae > Scutellospora > Scutellospora calospora. The sequence goes on from CAJVPM010000771.1 coordinate 12,900, forward strand.
TCAGAAAAGATAATGATTAGATTTTGGTATATGTTTTAGCATATCTAGATAGAACTATTATATAAAGAAGTCTGGAAGAGCTAATGCAAAAACATGGAAGCTTAGAAAAAAAATAAAATATATTCTAAAAAGAAAAGTATTAACAAAAAGAAAAGACAGAAGAAAGAAAAAGTAAGAAGAAGAAATACAAGGAAGACATTGTTACAAAGACTAGCAGAAGCAAAGTAGATAAAAATACAGATATAAGTAGTATTAGTCTTAGAATAGCAATAAGTAGTATAGAAAGAGAAGTTAAGGAAGATAAAAAAATCAATTGGTTATAATAGTAGTTATGATGAGCTGTAGTATTTATCCTATAAAGATTTGTTTTTGTAATAATGTATTAATAATAATCTAAGATAAAAGTCATTATAGCAGATTATACATAGTTATTTTTAGAATAACTAAGTAAGTCAGAATTTAAAAAATTAGTATTACTATTTGTATAATATATTTACTTATACTTACTAAATCTACATACTTTATATATAAGAAGATTCAACTATATAATATTGTTTTTCTTATAAAACAAATCTAAATAAAGTTATAGTATAACTGCTAGATAGGAAAAAAAATAGCTTACTATACAGATATTAGAACATCTAATTAATTTTATATAAAGTTATTATATTTGCAATTTATCTATAAGTTATTTATTTAAATATTCTAATTATAATAATTAAAGTTAGTTTTTTATATTTAAATCTATTTATTATATAATTTAGATTTTTTTAGAATATATTTTATCTAATATATTATTAGTATCATCACTAAATTTTTTTTAGAAACTATATATTAATAGTAATCTTTAGATTTATATTGATATATAGCTTTTTTATCATATATAAATACTAAAGATTACTATTAATATATAACAAAAATATTAATAATATTATTTAAACTTTAATAATTATTTTCTTAATAACTAATAATTTAAGTTAGCTCAAATAGGTCTGGTAATTTTAGTATAGTAGTTAGGTTACTAAACTACTATGCAAGAGGTCTGAAGTTCAAATCCTACTGTTAAAATTTGAATAATTACTTAAACCTTCTGTATCTAACTTATAGTAAACTCTATTTATTTCTAGAGTTATAACTCTGTAAATCATATTGTATTAATATTAATTAGATATTAGAAGTGTAATGTAGCATTTGAAGAGATATAATATTACATGAATAAATCTTAATAGAATCTATGAGCAGGAGACCTGTATAGTAGAAATCTTGAGTTAAATAAAATAATACAGATTTTAATAGTTATACTAGTTAATATCTGATCTAATAAAAGAAATCTGTAGCTAAAGGATATAATCGAGTAGATATAAGTAAGTTTATCACACAAAGTTATATAACAATACCAACTTGGTTTAGCAGCTAACTAAATTAGAAGAATCTGTCTTATAAAATATCTAAAGACTAATCTAATAGAAGGCTATAGTAGAAACTGTATTTGTATAAATATCGAACAAAGGTATATGCAAGCTAAATTAGAATATAATATAGTATAGTTAGATACTACAATACCTTATTAATTAGAGAGTTAGTAAAAGAATATTTTGAGATAGAACCTAGGCTCCAAATTATAAAGTTTGTAAATATATATCAGCTCAAATATCTTCTTGAAAAAGTAGTATAGGGTTAGATAAACTTTAGTAAAATAAAGATAGATTACAAGTAAATGTTATAAGATCAAAGAGTTTAAATAGGTAATCTTTAAATAGATTTTAAGTATAGTAGCTAGTATAAAACCTTCAAGCAGACTACTTAAATTAAACAATCTAAAGTTGTATGTATAGCTAGTTATACTCTTATAATTTGTATTATTTACTTACTATTAATACTAATAAAAGTTTTAGCTGATAGTATTTGTATAAGAGAATAGTCAAAAATCAGATGATTTTCTAGAAAAGAAGAGATCAAAAAAATTGAATTTATATATAGAAAACCTGATCAGT